>CM061062.1:253286515-253526515 GCA_030762895.1 Sophora flavescens | reverse complement strand
TCATTAAGGAAAACTTAAACAAAACTCAACAAATCTAACCCACCTAGGGTTTCGGCCAACATAAAGATTTTTGAGTAAAATATTCATTTTAAGAGACTAACATGGATTAGAGTGTGTAGTCATACATGCCATATAGAATACATGATCATACATGACAACACATGAACAAAACTCTACCAACCCTAATGTGATAGATTCGGCCAAGGCTAGATTTTTAGTAAAGAAATTTTTGATTACATCATGCTCTTGGATTTAGATAATATGCTTGATATCAAGAAGATATAAAGTAGTTTCATCATCACTAGATTTTTCTAGAATTTATTATGACTTTTCAAAGTTCTAGGGTTAGAAACTTTAAAGTGATGAACAACTATGATATAAGCCTTGAATCAAGAAACTTGCTAAAGAACATAGACATGATTAAGAATGAAGATTAGGATTTACCTCTTGAAGATCAATGACAAAGGAAATCCAAGAACTTGTTTTACAAACTTAGCACTAAGAGACTTATGAACTTTAGGGTTTTGGAAACAAATGGCAAAAGAAACTAAGTGAAAAGTGATAGTATGGTATTTATAGAGATAGTGGCGCCATCTTAGGAAGGATCTAGATGATGATGAGTTGTCTTGCTAAAGAATTCAAATACAATTAATTTCTAGGGATAGTTTTGCCAATATTCTAAAAGAATAAGGACTTTTTAGCAATTGTCAATAAATTGTCATGATGATTATTTTGCCACATTTAATGCAAGCTTATCTTGACTTTGTTGGCTGAATTTATGTGTCAAAGATATTTTAGGATAATTCATGAAGGTTTGAGAAGAATCAAGAATGATATAGAATAATCAAGAATGATATAGAAAATTGTGGAAAATTGTGGAACACTCTAGAAAAATCTTGATTCATACAACAAATGAGGCAGCCATCAATCCTCATGGTCTTGCGCATGGTCTGGGTTAGTTTGGGCTTGGATTCATTTTTGTGGGGCCCACTTGAAGATTTAAGCATTAAGCTTAAGAGAGGAAACTTAAATGGGCTTTATGGAATCAATCCATGAACTAAAAATTTTGGGCTTCTAATCCACGACCATTTGATATTGGGAACAAGGATTCTAGCCCAATTCCCTTAAAAAAACTTAGAAACTAATTTAGGGACAAAAGGGTAATTTACAGAAAGTTCAGGGACTTAAACGGAAAATTCATAAATTTTCTATTTAACCCGGAAAAACCTTCTCGACTTAGAAATATGATTCATCCCCTTGAATCATCTCAAAATCCTAAGTTAAACCCTCTATCGGCTCTTAGATACTTCGAAATCCCTTCCGTCGTCTACCCGATTACGTGTTCCGCCTGTCATACGTAAATTATTTTATTTTTTCTGAAAAAAAATTCTAAAAATACAGAATCGTAGAAAATAAAATACTAAACTTAAGTCTTTCATTCACGAATTAAAATTAGGTCTTTTGAACAGTATTATTATACTGTCAATGGAATTCGTGGGCCGGGTTTCGCCTGACTTTCCAACCTAAATTTTAATCGTAGCTTCCTACGGTCAAGTAGGATTGAGTGATAAACTCCGTTTATTCAAAATAAATTTTCTAAAACTCAAATAAATTTATAAACATATTTATATGTATTAATGTTATTTAAAACAGTAAAATACAGGGTGTTACATTACTACCCCACTAAAAAAAAATTTTGTTCTCGAAATTACGTACCTGTAAATAAATCAGGATACTGTAACTTCATTTTGTCTTCTACTTCCCACGTCGCTTATCCAGTCACGTCATCCCAAATAACTTTGACCAACGAGATTTGTTTACCTCTGAGCTGCTTAATCATCTTATCCGCGATTCTCACAGGTAAAGTCTCATAAGACATGTTTTCTTTTAGTTGTACTAGATCAGGTTCAATTACGTGAGATGGATCAGGAATATACTTCCTTAATTGTGAAACATGAAAGACATCATGAAGATTGGATAGAAACGGTGGTAAAGAAATTTTATAAGCTACAGGACCTATCCGATGAAGAATTTGATATGGTCCAATGAATTTAGGAGTGAGTTTCCTGGATTTAATTACCCTACCAACCCCAGTCGTTGGCGTGACTCTCAAAAACACATGCTCACCTTCCTCAAATTCAAGAGGTCGTCATCTCTTGTCAGCATAACTTTTCTGTCGACTCTGAGTTGTCCGCATTTTCTCTTGGATCATTTTCACCTTTTCAGTCGTTTGTTGCACTATATCTGGTCCAACCATGAAACTTGCACCATCCTGGTACCAACATAAAGGCATTCTGCACCGTCGACCATACAGCGGTTCATAGGGTGCCATTCCTATGCTCGAGTGAAAACTGTTATTGTAAGTGAATTCTATCAATGATAGATATTCATCCCAGCTTCCAGCATTTTCCAGCACACAGGCTCTCAATAAATCTTCAAGAGACTGAATAGTCCTCTCTGATTGTCCATCCTTTTGAGGATGATATGCAGAACTTAATCTAAGTTTCGTTCCCAACGACTCTTGCAGACTTTGCCAAAATCTTGATGTAAATCTCGGATCACGATCTGAAACAATACTCAAAGGCACTCCATGTAATCTAACAATTTCATCGATGTACAATTGGGTTAATCTTTCCAATGAGTATTTCACATTAAATGGTAAAAAGTGGGCTGACTTTGTCAATCGATCGACTATTACCCATATAGAGTCATACCCTTTCCGAGTCTTTGGCAAACCTGACACAAAATCCATTGCAATACCATCCCATTTCCATTCTGGAATGTCTAAAGATTGTAGCATTCCCGCTGGTCTTTGATGTTCTACTTTAACCTTTTGGCAAGTTAAACACGCAGCTACAAATTCCATTACATCTTTCTTCATGCCATGCCACCAATATAATTTCTTTAAATCCTGATATATCTTAGTAGCTCCGGGATGTAAACCCAACTTACTCTTATGAGCTTCTTCAAGAAACAACTTCCTCATTTCAACATCATTTGGTACACAAATCCTCTCACCAAACCTTAAGATTCCATCATTTCCTTCTTTAAATTCTGACACAGCTCCCTGCCGCACTAATTCCCTTTCTCTTTGTAGATACTAATCACTTTCTTGTTTCTCCTTAATTTGCTCCATTAGTCCACTTGAAATAGTAAGCATACCCAAACACAATTTTCCTGAAAATATCTTAATCGTCAATCGCATATCTCATAATTGTTCCAACAACTATTGCTCTTTAACCATCATTGCCGATATATGCATTGATTTCCTACGCAAAGCATCTGCAACAACATTCACTTTTCCAGGATGATACTGTAGTTGAAAATCATAATCCTTTAGAAATTCCAACCAACGCCTCTGTCTCATGTTCAGCTCCTTTTGATCAAACAGGTATTTCAAACTTTTATGGTCACTGAAAACATTAAAAGTTGCTCCATACAAATAATGTCTCCAGATTTTTAAAGCAAATACCACTACTGCTAGATCCAAATCATGTGTAGGATAATTCCTTTCATGAATCTTCAATTGCCTTGAAGCATATGCCACGACTTTTCGGTTTTGCATCAATACACATCCTAATCCTTGATGTGAAGCATCACAATAAACCTCAAAAGGCTCATGGGGATCAGGTAGTATCAATACCGGTGAAGTAGTCAACCTTCGTTTTAACTCTTGAAAACTTTCTTCACATGCTTCAGTCCATACAAACGCTTGCTCCTTTCGAGTTAATTGAGTAAGAGGTCCTACTATTTTAGAAAATTGAATCTTCTATAGTATCCCGCTAAAACCACAAAACTACGAATTTCTGTCACCTTCTTAGGCCTTTCCCATTGCAAAATAGTCTCAACTTTCGACGGATCAACAACAATTCCTTTAATCGAAACTATGTGTCCTAAGAATTGAACTTGGTCTAACCAAAATTCACACTTTTAAGGTTTCGCGTAAAGTTGTTTCTCCTTTAAAATTTGGAGAACCACACTGAGATGTTCAGCATGTTTTTCTTTACTGGGAGAATAGATTAGAATATGGTCGATGAAAACAACGACAAACTGATCTAAATAAGGACGAAAAATCCTATTCATGTAATCCATGAATATTACTGGAGCATTCGTAACTCCGAACGACATCACAAGTAAAAGCAGTTTTAAGAACGTCCTCCGCCTTCACGTGAATCTGATGATAACCCGAACGTAAGTCTATCTTTGAGAAGACAGCTGCTCCACGTAACTGATCCATTAAATCGTCTATCCTTGGAAGTGGATACTTATTCTTAATCGTCACCTTATTCAATTGACGAAAATCTACGCATAAACGAGAAGTTCCGTCTTTCTTCTTCACTAATAAAACTGGAGCTCCCCAAGGTGATACACTAGGTCTAATGAATTCCTTCCGCATCAGTTCCACTAATTGTCCTTTTAATTCCTCAAGTTCTGATGGAGACATTCGATATGGCGCTATGGATATTGGTCCAGTGCCTGAAACCAGATCAATCGCAAACTCAATCTCCCGAACAGGTGGTAATCCAGGTACATCTTCAGGAAAAACTTCCAGAAACTCATTGACAACTGGTATACACTGCAAGTCTAACTCACTCTTAATGTCTAAGGAAACAATAGCATGTATCCTTGCGCTCCCTCTTTTAAAGAAGCTTTTACTTGATTAGAAGTTAACAATCCAGAAATCTCATCCGTAGGAAAAACTAGGGTTTTACGAGAACAATCAATCAAGATATGATTAGAAGACAACCAATCCATGCCTAAAATTACATCTAACTGTATTAAAGGCAGGCAGATCAGGTTAACAAGAAAATGTTTATCCTGAATAAGGATAGGACAATTTAAACAGACAGAAGTAACCACAACTGGTTTAGCAGTAGGAGTTGAAACAATAAGATCACACAACAAGGAAGAAACAGGTAATTTCAACAGTTTCACACAATCCATCGAGATAAAAGAATGCATTGCACCCTACAGTTAAAAGATTACCGTTTATGTCACACTTACCCTGTACGAGATCGTCAGAATTTGAAGCTTCAGTCCCACTCATCGTATAAACTCTCCCTTTGGCTGTCGGTTTATTTGCTCCGACGTGATTGACAGTCGACTCCCGCTTTGGTACCTTGCAATACTTCGCCATATGTCCCAGTTGATTACAATTAAAACATTTTACTTCCCTCCTAGGGCAAACATTTGACATGTGACTGGGATCTCCGCAGTTAAAACATCTCCTAATCTGACCTTGATTCTGATTTCTTTGATCTCCACTCCTTGACGCAGTAAAATTCGAACGGTTTTGTTGTCGATTCTGATTATTCCCTTGTGGACGGAAATAAGGCTTCCTCTGATTCTGTTTTCCTTTCCAACTCTGATTCTGGTTCTTGAATTGAGAAGATCCACCAACACTCCCTTTATTATCTTTTCCCTTCCTCATCTGCTCAATTTTACGACTCATTTCCACTAGAGCTTGAAAATTACGAAGTTACAAAGGTAAAACGGACTCCTTAATCTCAAATCGCAGTCCCGCTTCAAATCATTCACACTTCCAGCTTTCATTCGGTTGAGCTTGAAAGAAACAGAAGTATTTAGCCAGCGATTCAAACTTCGCCGCATACTCCCCTACAGATAACTCTCTGTTGTAATACCAGAAATTGTCGTTCCTTCTCGATCCTTATGCTCTCTGGAAAATATTTGTCCATGAACGCAGTTTGAAAAACATCCCAAGTAATGTCTTGATGCTCAGCCTCCAACAGTAGCCTAGCACCTTTCCACCAATACTCCGCATCTCCCACCAATAGAAAAGCAGCATAAGTAACCCGAACATCTACCGGCGTAGCAACCAATTCGAAGATTTTCTCCAACTCCTGGATCCACAGATCAGCCTTCTCAGGATCAGCATCCAGACCAAATTGTGAAGGATTTTGGCTTTGAAACGCATTCAAAGCCTTACCTTCTGCAGCTTGCAGATTCTGGACATTCATCGCTGCAGTTTGATTTGCAATTGCCGCTGCCATATTCTCCATTGCTTGAGCCGCATAGTCCACTCCTTCTTCATACTCCTCATCCATATTACCACGACCTCCTACACGACCACCTCTACGGCCATGAGCACGACCACGTCCACGTCCACGTCCAGCTTCTGGTTCAAACACTAGTTCCATAACTGACCTACAAATCACAATCAGTTAGACCAAAACCAGAAACTGAAACGCAAACTCACTCGTTACCACACATTACTTCTAATAAGTAATTAAAACAAGTCTAAGTCAGAGATCACACAACATAGACATAACAGACCTATTTCCCGACATTCCCGAAAGACTCGACCAGCTCTGATACCACAAATGCGACACCCTAATCTAGGGTCATCACACTATTACCCAAGAACGGAAATTAAATTATTAACGCTGGTTACTTTGGGAAAATATATATTTAATTAAACGTTTCTTTACAAAAATAGTGCTGAATTTTTTTTTCAGAACCTAGAACCCTTGCTAACATACACAATATATATATATATATATATATATATATATATATACATCACCTTTTACATACATGAAACCTATAATAGGAGATAACAAAAGAGCCATTATAAATACAGGCTATTCTCCATCAAACTAAGCAAAGAAAATAAAGATATATATATACACATCGGCAACAAGTAGTTCAGAACCACATTCAAAAACTCATGGCTCTCTGAAGCCAGATCAAAAACTGTCAAGACTCACTACCCCAAAAACTCTACCTAAAGCTGGTCAAGCTACTAAAACCCATTAGGAAGATCATGATGATCAATCCCGTCTACAACTGACGAATCTGACGATGATGCCTCCGCTACAACTGTATCATCAGAAGAATCTTCATCATCAACCGCAGGAGGTTGAAACTCAGGATCGTCCTCAATGTATTCCTCCGGATCTTCCTCCCCCTCATCTAACTCTACTTCAGTAGGAGGTTCCTCATGTCCTAATATCTGAAGAGGATGTGGTTGAGGCAGATCCATCAATCCGTGCTCTTCCAAGTACTGTAGGTAAAGCCAAACTGGAGGTAGAGATACCTCAACCGTCTCCACTACATGAATTCTCTGTTGTGGTCCTTCTTCTACGGTACCGATCACCTCTCTACTCGGTCCATGATAGGTGGCACTAAGTACCCCAAGGTTAATCTCCCAGGCACCACCATATTGCGCACGATCAAAAGTGATCGTTCAAACCCTCGATTGTACCAAGGGTATTTGTGGGTCCATCTGAATGTGTGTAAGAGTGAGAAACCAATACATGGATCTTACTCAATAACTACATAATAGCCACCACTTAAACACATCAGCATTTACCAAATACAAACATTTATAAATAACCAGTTTATCAGTGGGTTCAACACCCCAAACATCATCCATCAAAATTATGCTTGACACTTCATATTCATCATCTAATTTTCGTCTTAATCTCATGAGATATCCCAACATATAATGAGTTGATCAGGCTCCATAGCCACACTGGCTAACTTGGCACTCTACCAATAGGTGCGCAACCTCTTCCCATCCACACAGGCACACAAGGTCAGGCACACAAGGCCAAAAACATTGCTAAAGTCCACACTCAGGGCACCAATAGCAAGTAAGATGGGGGCTCCATGTCCTCACTAGGCACATGAATTAAATGCATATCGTAATTACCTTTCGCCGCTGGTAATTGATGCATTAAACCACAAACCGCATGCACGTTTGCCAAATGCATGTAAAACACTTTTGTTTTGTTCTTTTATTTGTGTTCAATCTTTCTTTGCCGAAGCTCAAAATGGCTTACGACTCACATAGTTTTAAAACACTTTTAAAACTTTCATTACAACACAGGACCTCACTTTCCGAGTGCTCAATCACGACACCTCTCGACTGGTGCACCAGTCGTAGGTTCGTGGTACTAGAAAACATCTTCAATGTTTCAAATACGATATACCTCACATATATGGTATAGGCCCTGAAAGTCAAAATGACTGAGTCCATCACAACACAGAACATTAGTACCCCGACGTCTCGGTTACTAAGTCCAGCTGTACTTTCAACACGGTTCAATCAACTTTTGATTTTCAGAAATTCTTTTCCAAGGTAGAAATTCATTATAAAATCCTTAACTAATAAAAACTTAGTTTTTCACAAACCAATGAGTCACTTGAGGTTTAATTTCCTCAAAATAGGCACTGCGTTTCGAAAATACTTGTCGTTTATACTTTTCCAAATTTGCCGTCAAATATTATTTTTAAGGTTTTTTAAGCCAAAACTTAACTTTTTCCACTTAATTAATTTTCTAAAATCATGATTAGATGATGAATATGAAGTGTCATGCACTGACCAACAATTATATTCACCACTGTCAGGCTTCTCACACATCAACCAACAATTAAGTAAGTTGGACAAAATTATGCATGATACTTCATATTCATATTCACCACTGTCAGGCTTCTCACACATCAACCAACAATTATATCACAGATATTTTCCAAGCAGATCATGCATCACTGTAGCATAATATAATTGCAGATAAACAATTAACGCAATTAAAACCACACAGATACAAATAACACCACAATAAACAACATAAATAAATACTAACAAACAAATAATTACAAACAACCACTGGATAGCATATAGCCATTGAATAAATCCTCCGTTGTTCCCCTCTTACCTCTTGAAGACTTTCGGTTGAACTTACTGATTTCCTTGGGAAATTCGGATACCACGCAAATGTCGTACTCAACTAACCTTCAACCATTACAACCAAATAGTTACCAATCAAGAAACTAAAACATTCTAAACCCTAATACATATTCACGGCCTCTAGGGTTTTTAAATGTCTAAAACTTCTAATCATGATTAAGTCATGGATTAATGATCCTTGATTAACCTAAATCATAGATTAGTGACTAAATAACTAAGTTTAAAAATCAAAACTTCCTAACTCTTTTATACATGGATTCGGACTTAATAGGTTCATAGGGCTAGGGTTCTTAGTTTAATAAACCAACTTGGATTTATTAAGCATACATACTAATAACTTGATTAACAAGATCATTAAGGAAAACTTAAACAAAACTCAACAAATCTAACCCACCTAGGGTTTCGGCCAACATAAAGATTTTTGAGTAAAATATTCATTTTAAGAGACTAACATGGATTAGAGTGTTTAGTCATACATGCCATATAGAATACATGATCATACATGACAACACATGACCAAAAATCTACCAACCCTAATGTGATAGATTCGGCCAAGGCTAGATTTTTAGGAAAGAAATTTTCGATTACATCATGCTCTTGGATTTAGATAATATGCTTGATATTAAGAAGATAGAAAGTAGTTGCATCATCACTAAATTTTTCTAGAATTTATTATGACTTTTCAAAGTTCTAGGGTTAGAAACTTTAAAGTGATGAACAACTATGATATAAGCCTTGAATCAAGAAACTTGCTAAAGAACATAGACATGATTAAGAATGAAGATTAGGATTTACCTCTTGAAGATCAATGAAAAAGGAAATCCAAGAACTTGTTTTACAAACTTAGCACTAAGAGACTTATGAACTTTAGGGTTTTGGAAACAAATGGCAAAAGAAACTAAGTGAAAAGTGAGAGTATGGTATTTATAGAGATAGTGGCGCCATCTTAGGAAGGATCTAGATGATGATGAGTTGTCTTGCTAAAGAATTCAAATACAATTAATTTCTAGGGATAGTTTTGCCAATATTCTAAAAGAATAAGGACTTTTTAGCAATTGTCAATAAATTGTCATGATGATTATTTTGGCACATTTAATGCAAGCTTATCTTGACTTTGTTGGCTGAATTTATGTGTCAAAGATATTTTAGGATAATTCATGAAGGTTTGAGAAGAATCAAGAATGATATAGAATAATCAAGAATGATATAGAAAATTGTGGAACACTCTAGAAAAATCTTGATTCATCCAACAAATGAGGCAGCCATCAATCCTCATGGGCTTGCGCATGGGCTGGGTTAGTTTGGGCTTGGATTCATTTTTGTGGGGCCCACTTGAAGATTTAAGCATTAAGCTTAAGATAGGAAACTTAAATGGGCTTTACGGAATCAATCCATGAACTAAAAATTTTGGGCTTCTAAGCCACGACCATTTGAGATTGGGAACAAGGATTCTAGCCCAATTCCCTTTAAGAAAACTTAGAAAGTAATTTAGGGACAAAAGGGTAATTTACAGAAAGTTCAGGGTCTTAAACGTAAAATTCATAAATTTTCTATTTAACCCGGAAAAACCTTCTAGACTTAGAAATATGATTCATCCCCTTGAATCAACTCAAAATCCTAAGTTAAACCTTCTATCGGCTCTTAGATACTCCGAAATCCCTTCCGTCGTCTACCCGATTACGTGTTCCGCCCGTCATACGTAAATTATTTTATTTTTTCTGAAAAAAAATCTAAAAATACAGAATCATAGAAAATAAAATACTAAACTTAAGTCTTTCGTTCATGAATTAAAATTAGGTCTTTTGAACAGTATTATTATACTGTGAATGGAATTCGCGGGCCGGGTTTCGCCTGACTTTCCAACCTAAATTTTAATCGTAGCTTCCTACGGTCAAGTAGGATTGAGTGATAAACTCCGTTTACTCAAAATAATTTTTCTAAAACTCAAATAAATTTATAAACATATATATATGTATCACTGTTATTTAAAACAGTAAAATACAGGGTGTTACATTATTCGTCCGAACGAGCACTCCCCTCTATCACACACACACACACACACACACACACACACACACACACACACAGATATATATATATCCAGATGCATATGTATACATAAATGGTCCGAAACCACAGTAGCCCGAAGCCACAATAGCTCGAAGCTACACGGAGCAGCTCTGCAAGGACTACAGATATCTACGGATACTCTGACCTCATGCGTTCCACTCATACGGCTGTAATCAACATCATACATCTACATGGGTCTCGCCAACTTATATCGAGTTATACCCCGGTGCCTTAACCCCTCATCACTATCTCATAAAATATCACAAGTTATATCACGTCATTAATCTCATCATAATAAAATTTTAATTAATTAGGTTAGTCACGTGTAAATCATACATCATACACTCCCCAACAAGCATCGCTCCAGAATATCATATCCCAATGCCTAGGAAACAACTAAACATGATATAGCAGATGAAACATATTATCACCCAACACATGTTATCAACCATAATCATACTATAATAATAATAATAAAATATTTTAAATAAACATAATTAATCACATATAACATATTAATCCAAACAGCACACCACAAGAAACTCATATACGATAAAATCAAACAACCTCAAATATCGTAAAATTAACCTAACAGCGATAAACCTACAATCTCCATATCACAATTGGTACCACTAAGTAGTAGCCAATGTGATATTGACATTGTCAATTATTCGCCCACTAGTAGGGTTTAGGTCGCCCTACACCATTAATGTAAAATATGCTACTTAGCCATTTCTGATGATAAGAGGCTTCTTTCTCCCACCCGAGGTGTCGTAGGTTAGCTTAGGAGCAACGAAACGGACCCACTCCTATCCTCCTCAAATATACCACGTGAGGTTCTCCTACGTCCTGGGCTCCAAAAATTCACCTGAATGCATATTCATGAAGCACGTGTTACGGTTAACCCTAGTATGAAGACGAAATTGGAAACTGATAAACGGATTGAAAGATAACCTCAACACCGTCACCAACGGCATTTCGGCATAACAAGGACATAGGCTTACCTTAGCCTAGTCAAGAAAAGAAAGATATGATAATGATGTCGACATTGCGAGGAGGTATATCCGGTTTCTCTATGGGATGAATGGATTGCTTGGAAATCTCTCTGGAATTTTAATCTCTCTCACTGCCTCTCTCTCTCTCTTTCTTTCTTTCTTTCTCTCTCTCTCTTTCTCACACTATTTCCTCGCTATTCTGATTCTTTTACATTCGCTTAGTTTATTACACTAACTTAGTATCACTTAGTATAAAGAAAGATAACCATCCTTCATGGTGAAGTCTTGTGAGTCACCCATAGGTGCACTACAAGAAAATGCAGTTTTTGTGATGACAAAATTCATCATTAAAAGCTTTAAAAATCATCACTATGACTGTTTTGTGACAATATTTTAATTCGTCAAATTTCGTTACTATAACTCAAGTCACTATTTAATTAATGACGATTTTTGAATCGTCATTAAAAACAGAAATTTATTATTACGAAAATAAAGTCACTAATATTTATAAATAACAATGACAAACATGAATCGCAAATATACATCACAATAGTGATGATTTATCGTCACTATTAAAACATATAGTGACCAATAAATTGTCACTATTTTAACACAATTTGCTTTTAGTGATTATTAATATTTGTCACAAAAAATATTAGATATTGTGGCCATTGCCTAAATTGACACTAAAACATATTACTATTTTGTTTTGTACCAAAAAATAAAAAAACAGATTACTATTAATGACATTGATTCTTGTCACTTTAAATAAATTATTATAGTAATACTTTTTTTATAAGCAAAATGAATATTCCTAAGATGAGAACTAGGGGTACTCAAACACAAGTACAAAGGATAAAGTCAAGTACATAAATATACCTACATACAAATTGACGATGAGTCATGTTACTACTAAAAAGGATAAGTGGCTAAAAAGTCTTTGCCAATGCTAAATATTAGCAGAAAATTCTGCATTACAACAAAAGAAACCACACTTGCAACTTGAAAAACTAGCACCACCAATATTCACTACTCTCATGCTTCAAACACCTGTTAAAGTATGACAGAGAGGTAAAGTAGACCAGCCCCCAACTCCAAACAGAAAAAACATCTAACAATAACAATAAATATCCCATTTGTTTCGTCATTGCTGGCACAACTTTTGTCCACCAAAGCCTTCACACACCTGTAACAAGTAAATTCCAACAAAGTGGCAAATTCAAAATACCTATTAATCAACTCAATACAAGACTATAAACATTTTAAAATTCTTGAATTAAAATGAACCATGCCTAAGTACCAAAGTAAATATTTGAAATGACGGTAAAGAAACACATCCTCTTTGACTTTATCCGTTGAAGTTTTGAATTAATTGTATGTCCATGACCCATCTTGAGGACATGCTCACCTAAAAAAAGACAAATAAATATAAGCAATTTTAACAATAATCTGTTAAATTGTTTTCCAAGAAAATAATCTCCAAACCACCTGTAACATCCGTTATTTTATGCATGGTTAATGTATGAGAGTTAGGGTTAGGACTTGGATTATATAGTTGGGATGTGTTTTGAGGCATAGAGACCCTTTCTTGGCAAGCACGCAACCTTTTCGAGTGAGTTTGAACGTAGAAACAAAATTAGGGTTTCTCGGTTAGCATCATTGAGATATCTAAGTGTGAAATAAGAAATTTGGAGTTAGGAATGAGATTAGGCCTTTTTGATAGTTTGAGGTTCTTTATTAGGTCTTGATGAGCCTATACCTCAAATTTGACGTCAATCGGATGTCAAACGGGTCCAGAACGAAAAGAAACACAAACTGACGTTTTGTGATCGATAAATTAATTTAAAGTTGGAATATTAAATTAGGTCGAGCCTGAGTACAATAGGTCTTTGGAGTAACCTAAAATAATACAGAAGAATATCCTACCAGTAGGTTACATGGGAAAATGCGGAAGAAAATACCCGGTGGTGATGACAGGGCAACATGCGGCAACATGTGTGGATGACACATGTCACAATTGGACACGTGTCACTAAGAGGGAGGTTGCATGGGTGTGGCTGTCACCAAGAGACACTTGGGCTCCAATACTCTAACTTAGAGGCACCTAACCATGCTACCTATGTGACACCTAGCCCACTAACCCACCCAAATTAATCTCCTAATGACACCTAGCCTAACATGCATGCACTTGACTCAATCAAGCCACCTAAGTCATCTAAACCAAAACCAAGACATTAGCTAAGTGAAAGAAGAGTGATCAGACTACACTTTCTTCTCACATCATCCAAACATCTGCACTGTCAAACTGTAGAGGGTACCCCATCAGTAGGGCCTTATATGGATACATACCGACATAAAAGAAAATACATAAGAAGATCAAAGGAAGATTTAGACACCTCGACGTCCCATTAAAGAATATGAAACATACATAGAAAATAAGTAGGGAGATTAAAACGTGCTATCATCATAAGCGGAAAAGGTTAGATAACATATACAGTAATAGCACACAAACAGGCATCACATATTATTCACATATAACTATAACATGCATCCTCCGAAACGTATCATTATCCTCTACCCTTCGTGCTCATGCAGCTGATCATGTATGCTAACGTAGCCACTACGATACTGTCACACAACCTCCACCATAATAGGGATGTTAGTTATTCGACCGAGCGAGCACTCCCCTCTATAATATATATAAATCCAGATGCATATGTATACATAAATGGTCCAAAACCAAAGTAGCCCAGAGCTACACGGAGCAGCTCTACAAGGACTACGGATATCTACGGATACTCCGACCTCATGCGTTCCACTCACACGGCTGCAATCAACATCATGCATCTGCATGGCTCTCGCCAACGTATATCGAGTCATACCCTAGTGCCTTAACCTCTCATCACTATCTCATAAAATATCTCAAGTTATATCAAGTGATTAATCTCATCATAATAAAATATTAATTAATAAGGTTAGGCACCTCTAAATCATACTTCATACACTCCCCAACATGCATCACTCCAGAATATCATATCTCAATGCCTAAGAAACAACTAAGCATGTTATAACAGATAAAACAAATTATCACCCAACACATGTTATCAACCATAATCATACTATAATAATAATATAATAAATATTTTAAATAAACATAATTAACCACATATAACATATTAATCCAAACAACACACCTTAAGAAGCTCAAATATGATAAAATTAGACAACTTCAAATATCGTAAAATTAACCTAATGGCGATAAACCTACAATCTCCATATCACCATTGGTACCACTAAGTAGTAGCCAATGTAATATTGACATTGTCAATTATTCACCCACTAGTAGGGTTTAGGTCACCCTACACCATTAATGTAAAATATGCTACTTAGTCATTTCCGATGATACGAGGCCTCTTTCTCCCACCTGAGGTGTCGTAGGTTAGCTTAGGAGTAACGAAATGGACCCACTCATATCCTCCTCAAATATGCCACGTGAGGTTCTCCTACCTCTCGGGCTTCAAAAATTCACCTGAATACATATTCATGACGCACTTGTTATGGTTAACCCTAATATGAAGACGGGATTGGAAACCGATAAACGGATTGAAAGATAACCACAATACCGTCACCGACGGCATTTCGACATAACAAGGACATAGGCTTACCTTAGCCTAGTCAAGAAAAGAAAGATAGGATAATGAAGTAGACTTTACGAGGATCACAACGGTATACAACGCACACACTGGCCAATGCTACTGTGGATGGCTAGAACTACCCTGACTCTCTCCTCGGTCTCCTCTGTGTCTCCGGTGTGGTAAGGAAGGTCTTGAAGCAGCTCCTCTACTACTGCTAGAAGTACTCCCTTGTGGACGACACTGAAATCGTCGTCAATAAAGAGTACTGTGACGAGAAGAGTCATGATGTGCCTCTAGAGCTGGGCCTACATCAGGAACGATTTGTTCCGAGCCCTATGGTGCTGCCCAAGGGTACTTCAGTGGAATCGGCGGCAAACGTGGCATTGGTGGCGCTGGTTCTGGAAAGCAAATGGGAAACAGAGAGGATTGGACGAGATGGAAGGTCTCACCGAATCCAAAATGTGGTCCATGTAACACCCCAACTCGTAATCCCTTTTAATTATTAAATAAATAAATTCTATTAAATTGTTAAGGCGTGCTAGGGAAATTTTTTTCGCACGAGGGTCCTTAACATTTATATTTAACTACGAGCTAGTTAATCTGTTCCAAGTTACCAAAATAGTCTGTTAACTGTGCAACGGTAATTTCATTTATCTAATGTTGGGATGCTACATTTCTATTACACAACTTATCCCTTCACAAGAAGGACTACAAACCATCGATCCAGACTCAAATAAAATAAAATGTCTAATCGTATACATGTGACCACTTTGGACACTATCAGTCGTCCTCTTCGGGATCCTCTTCTTCTTCACTAGGGTCTTCCTCTTGACTCTCACTAGGATCTTCCTCTTCATCTACCATCGGATCTTCCTCTTCATCTTCCATCCGATCTTCCTCTTCAATTTCATTAGGATTCCCCTCTTCGTCCTCATTATCTTATTATTCTATATAATTTGCCATAAGGTCCATCTCCATCCATCCGGTGTGCTCTACAGTCGAGAGTCCCATCGGTGAACAGTCGGATACTCGAACTCTTATCATTCTAACAAACACCACACACCTACCTTCCAGGCTATAGGTCCATCTACCGATGCATAGGTGTATGTCCACTAACATAATGATATACGTGTCCATTCATCTAGAGTATCTAAGAGAACGGAAATAGAAGAGAGAAGAGAGAAGAGAAGAGAAAAGAGACAACATAAATAATAGGGGTGAGTATCTCCTTTGATTCACTCAGTAGGGAAGATCCCTCGACGTGCTTTGTCCTCACTCACACGCCGTCAAACACAAACAAGGTTAACACAAACATACAATACAGTATCACATTCATACAATTAATCAGAGGTATCAATCAATTCCCTAGACTCCGATATGATGTATGATCAACTCTAAAAAGACTCTTGCACCTAAGTCCAATGCATGTTGGGCCCAAATTCATCGCAATTCACTTGCGGCATTGCACCTTTGACGGATAATCTAGCATTCAAGCCACTTCACAATTCATGCGGCATCGCACCCTTGGAGGATTGGTCGCACCATCACAGGTGGACACTTTACAGTGCACTGTGGCACCGCTTCCTATGTGGCATTGCAACCCAGTTACGGGACTTGGCACACCACTATTTAAGATGGCAACTTCGCAGATCACTGCTGAATCGCACCCCTTGCGTATTATGCACATACATTTATGAATGCAAGACCAACATCAACATAATCATTCATATATTCAAACATCAATAACAACATAACCACACAAGTGTTGGTTATCAATTTTATTCTTCCATTTATACTTTTAATTCATATACTTTTATGCTTTCATTATTGATCAGTATCTATTACCATAGCCACACAGGCTTCCAATATCAATGTTGCCACACAGGCATTTCATTTCACATTGCCACACAGGCTTCCAATATCAATATTGCCACACAGGCATTTCATTTCACATTGCCACACAGGCTTTCATCATTCTTAATGTCACCCAGGCTTTCATTACTCTTAATGTCGTACAAACTTTCATTATTCATAATGCCATATAGGCTTTCATTATTTACAATGCCACTTAGGCTTTTCATTATTCTTAATGCCACTTGGGCTTTCATTATTCATCCATAGGGTATCGCTTAATCATTTCATTAGCATTTTCAACTTAAATTTATGTAGGCAAGGTCAACATCGTTATTTCACTCTCATTCTTATATCATAGGATTGACCTATATATTATGCCTACTTGTTTGCTTACAAAGGACCATTCGTTAATGTTTGTGGGTCAAAACAATATTCTTAAATTATTTTCTTTATTATTAAATTATTTAATTAATTATTTAATTATTATCTATTTTTTAAAATTATTTATTTACTTACTTATTTATTTATTTATTTATTATTTTAATTAATTATTAATTACCAAAGTAAAACCACCTTACCCTTTTCCCAACAAGTCACATGGTTTTTCAAACCATGGTTTTCAGTCCACCAAGGTGGTTTCCCAAAACCATTGAACTTTCTTCACTTTTAGAAAATCATTGACACATGGCATGCTTCTTCCAAAAGCAAAGATGCCATTTTTATTCTTCAGTCATTGGTCCTGCCACATGGCATCCATGCATGTGGTCATTTGGATTTCATTCTTTATCTCATCCTCTGTGACACATGGCAAGTATGCTAAGGTCGCTTACGATTATATTATCCTAATTACAAATTAATTAGGGTTATCTCTTAAATAGATTTCTAGTGACACTTGTCACAAATCTTGGATTTCCTTTTCCTTTACTTGGATTTATGATTTATCACTTTGATAATCCTTTGTGAGACATGGCAACCATGCTAATGTCACTTTAGGATTGTTTTACCTTAATTAAAAACTAAGGATTTCTTTGGATGGATTACACTTGCCACTTGGCGCAGAAGTAGTGGCTAATTAGATTTCCTTATCAAATTAAATTTTGGTTTATCTCAAGGATAGATTGCCTTTGCCACTTGGCACAAAGGCTATATTACATTATCTATTAGTTATTAGTTTTATAATTAGGATAGATTGCTTATGCCACTTGGAATAAAAGCAATATTTCTAGGATTTCATTTCTTTATTTAAATATTAGACTATCTTTTAGGGTAGATTACACTTGACATTTGGCATGCTTTCACAAGCCAACTTAGATTACTTATCCAATTTATTTTAAAATTAGTTTACCATTAACCTCTTGCACTTATCAACAAGAGTTTGAAAGGTTCAAATTCCAACTTTCACAAGTTCTTATCATGAACTCATCAGGAACACTATGAAGGTGTTCATTATGTTCTTCATGCCAAATTATATATATTTTTGTCCAAGATTCATTTCTTATATGTTCTTTAATTCAAAACTTTTATGTTTTAACAGTAAAACTTTTTTATGGTCCTTAAACCATCTAAAAATCTTTACTTGTTCATCTTAAATCATATTATTTTCAAAGATCATATTTTTCATTCAAAATTAGGATGAACTCCTTTATAAAATTATTTTCAGAACAACAGTGGGTTTAATTTGTGAATGATGAGTCAAATGACTTTTAAAAATCTTGTAAATTTAATTGAAGGTGCCTAACTCACATATCAACACATTGCAGTTGGTATCATGTCAAAATTCGAAGCCATGAATTTATTAAAAATCACACACTGCCTCTGTTTGTACATGATTTTCCAGAAATCCGAATTCACCAACATTTAGCTTTATGAACTTGTTTCTCTTTGTATACACATGTAAAAATTCCAAATCTTCAACCAAACTTTATTTATACTTAAGTATTAACCCAGAAAATTTTATAACAGTTTTTAACTTTCATATTAATATTTAAATTCACCATGCAATCATTTATGTTCTTATTTTCGAATCCAGAATCTATTTCTACTTTGTTAGGTGTTTTGACCTAGTAAATCTTATCCAAAGTTTTACATATTATATATCAAATTAAAGCCATAGAAGTCTTCTTTCCAAACATGTATTTATATTTCGAATATTTATTTGTGAGAAGTTATGGGCTCTCGAAGTACTACTGGTCATGCTGTCAGACTTGTGTTCACATGTTCTTTCACATTAAGTTCTTATTTTCATTTAAGCATCATTCACAAGTCACAAAATCAACATGCAAGGGACCTAGACCCTCAAACACATACAGGCAAACATATATCAACCAAAGGCAGCAACCATCATTGTAACACCCTATTTTTCGTATGCTTCTTTATCAGTAAATACATGCTTTAATGTGTTTATTTTTGATAAAATCCAAAGGATGATTTTATTTAAAATAAAATCATTGTCTTGTGTTGTTTTACCATATGAAGTCACAGTAAAATTTTCAATCGAATATTCAGACGAAAACGGGTCTGGGTTCTCACTGCCAGTACAAGTTTACTGAGCTAGAGACCAAATTTTAATTCGTGAACGATACGGTTAGTGTTTTTATGATGTTTTGTGTGGGTTTGGAGTTTTTCGAAAAATCTTGTTCGGGGCCAAATCTTAGGGATTTCCTAGGCGAAATCGTCGGGAAATACGATCGGGGAAGTCATCTGATACGCAATGGAGCAGAGCATCAAGAGGATGAAGTGACATGGAGTGACTTGATTTGAAGACTATGACACATCTCAAAAGTGAATCTTAACTTTTTCAAAATCTCACTTTTTCATCTTTCTCTCTCCAATCACATCACATCACCTTAACTCCTTATTATCTCTACAAGCAACCCACCTTCTTTCTTCTCTTCTTCTTCCTCTCAAAACCGTGTTCTCTTCTCTCTCACTCTCTATAAATGCTCTTCATTTCCACACTTCATCACTTTCCTCCATTTTCTCACCTTTACACCTTATTACATTTCTTCTTCTTCTTCTCTCTTACAAAGTTTACATTTTTATCAAGCTTTTCTCTTAAAGTTCTTCATCAAAGTTGTTCATCTTGTTAAGGGTAATACTTCTATGTAGTTATTTTTCAAAGTTTCATCTTTTATTTCAAAGTTTTCTTCATATGTCATTTATGTGCTTTTAACTTCTAAAACCTCTCAAAAATGGTAGAAAACTCCTTTTGAGTTGAAACCACTTTTTATATTCTTGTATTTACTCATACAATCAAATACTAAAAGGTTGTGGAAAACAAAGTTTCCTAACCTCTTCTTTCTAAGGAGGCCGAAACCATGTATATGGTTTAGGTGGATCTTGTTTCAACTTTTACATGTATGAGTTTGTATTTGAGTTTTGTTTTCCAAGATGATCATGGACCAAGGCTCCCTTATGTTAATGGATACTATGTCTAAGATATTGGAAAGTTTAAAGATTTTTACCCTATTTTATGTAAAGACCAAAACCAATGAGTTTTAAGGTAATGGTGTTTAAGTTTTGTTTTCCAAGATGATCATGGATTAAGACTCCTTGATATAGGAGGATGCTAAGTCCAAGATATTGGAAAGTTTGAAGATTTCTAACCCCTATTTCTTGAAAAGGCCGAAACCTTAAATGGTTATGGCAAAGATGTTGAGTTTTGTTTTCCAAAGAGATCATGGACTAAAAAGCTCATTATGTTAAAGGATGCTATGTCTAAGTGATTGGAAAGTTTAAAATATTTTATTGCTTTATTTTCCTATGATGGCCGAATGTAACATTTGACCTAGGATGTGTTATTTTATTTTGTTTTCCAAGATGATTATGGATTAAAGCTCCTTCATGTTAAAGGATGCTATGTCCAAAAGATTGGATGATTTAAAGATCTCTAACCTCACAAACTTGTTAAGGCCGAACCTAAGAGTTCATGGTCTAAGACATTTGATTTTTCCATTTTCCGAAATGATCATGGTTTCAAGCTCCTTACTATGTATGGATGCTAACCTAAAGAGATTGGAAAGTTTAGAAATTCCTAGCCTATTTATCTATGCTTGGACGAAACCTAAGTCAAGTACTTAGTGGGATTTTTAATTCAACTTTGTTAAATGACTGGTGTTTAAGAACTTCTAGTACTTAAGGATCATAAATCCATGAGTTGCATAAATTTCTGGAAAAAAAACCCTAATCCTAAATTATTGTCTAAACCGAACCTATACCTTGTGGTTAGTGTTCTTTGATTGAGTTTTAACTCATGATTTCATGCCTTGTAACCTTAGACTTCCATCGCCAAGCGGAGCGAGGACGTTCGTGAGCTTTTCTCTTCGAATCTGAAACTCTTAACTTCCACGTGAGGTAAGAGAGGATATCCTAAAGATATTCAATAATTTTATACATGTGTGTATGTGTTTAACTGGATATTTATATGTTGATTGAGTTTACTTGGTTATCTGATGTACTTGAACTGTTATGCTATTATCTGATGTTGAACTGTGCTTGTTCTAAATGTTATAATGCATATCTGTGATGAACTGCTTTCAACTGTGATATTAGTATTGAACTGATAATATATACTACTGTTGATTGAAAGTTTGCTAAGCCAGACTTATGTCTGTGCTCAACTGTTATAAGGATTAAAAACCTTAATAAGCTTTGAAGATGAAGGGATTGGTGTTCTTTTCCAAAATCTCATTAACTTAAAGTACTTGTTTTAAATGTTGAAATGGTTTTGGTGAACTATTGTTATACAAGAGAAAAATGCTTTTCGAAGTATGTGTTTTCAAGTGAAAACTTTCATGAACTATTTGGCAATGTCCTATTGGGGGAAATTTTTCAAAGATAAAAGTATTTCAAAGATGCTTTATAAAAGATTCTCAAAGAAAAGGTTTTTCCTAAATGTTTTAGAAACTTCCGATAGCCTGGATAGGTTATCGAGGATTCGGTTTTGAATTTGATTTTCATTGAACGAAAAAAATAAGTACTTAAGAAAGAGAATCTAGAACGCAAGACGTCGCCTCTAGTATTCAGTTATGCGCACGTGATCTTGGATCAGTGTTAATTCGAGACTATAAGTCCTACTCATGATGTTATGGTCTGAGAGTCCAATTCTCGAAATCGAGGACAGTGCGTTCTAATTTCATTGTTGTGGGCTATTGTCCTTATCACGTTAAGTTTAAAACATGAATAAAAGTATAATTGAGTTTTATGACCACAACCCTGGACTGCGGCCGCGGTTTAGGGCGTTGTGATTGAGCATTCGGACTGTGTGTCTTATGTTTATGAGTTTTCAAGTGATGGGGAAATGATGATTTAGTCATTAGCTTTGAGCTTCGACAACGAAAAAGAATGAACACAAAGAAATCCTTGTAAACAAAATATTTTCCATGTGCATTTTCCCAGGAAGACGTGCTTTTATTATATATCAGATACAAGGTGGTATATGGGAGTTTGTCCATGTGACCGGTTCAGAGGCACATGTGACATTGCTCGTCCTGAGACCTTAAATGCATGAGGGTATGGAGGCAACTTCCCGGTGGGCTAGAGATTGACCAACTCTAATTATTCTCCTGCGCAACACGGTGTTGAGATCTCATGATATTATGATAGAGCCCGATATTGAAGTGTCATGCATATTTTCGAAAATTGATGGTGCGGGCTTGAGATCCCTTGATATAACACGGTTATATTATGATTATGCATGATTTAACTGTTGACTTGATTATGTGTTGCATGGATCATGTATATGGTTGTTGTGGGATATATCTTATGACGGTATCTCACTCTTGCATATCTATATGTTCTTTTCCTTTTCTTGTATCGGTATATGTACGTGATTTAGATGGAACCCAACGTTCCCCTAGTACCCTTGATTTCGAGGAATGAGGTGTTCGACGAGGCTGGGCTAGTGAGGAACTGGACGGTGAGCGATGATGCGACGACAGCAACGTATCGGGGATCGATTATGACGATGGAGTCTAATGCCAACGGAGAACCGATCCGGAGGATTCACACGATCGAGACACGGACAGTGGCACTTCCACCTCCCTGGCTGTACCTTCATACTCTACAGAGGGCTGGACTTCTTCATCCACACGTTGAGCCGGAGGAACCTATCTAGGAGAACCCTGGAGAGGATCCCGAAGAGGATCCGAAGGAGGAGCCTCTTGAGTTGGTAGACAACTGGTGGGAGGACGACCTAGAGGCAGAGTACTATCCACAGGACCCCGGAGAGGACGATGTTCCGATCGACGATGGTGGTGAGGTTATCGATCCGGAGTCTGATATCTCATCTGGAGGTAGTGTTTGTGGCCACTCAGATTGTAGGAGGCTTTGGTGATCATCGTCGGCTTTTTGGAGTAGTTATGTTTGTCCCTGGCTTTTTAGAGTCTCCTTTTGAGTTCAGTACCCAGATTCCTCATTCTCAGTTTGATGTTTTATCTGTTTCTTTAGTTTATGTTTTCAGTGAAGTTGGCCTGTTTGTTTAAGGCTCGTTTTGTCATCCAAAAACTTAAGATCCCAATGGGGAAATGTTATATATGTATCTATGCATGATGTTTATATTCATGTTTTGAGTGTTCATCACCTTTTCTTAACCTCTTTTAAAAAAAAGTAAGTATCTTTTCGGTAATTTGATACAAAAGGTTTTCTTTTCCGAAAGCGACCCGCGTTTTAATGTGTTCTTTTCTGCAAAAAGGGTAACCATGTGATGACCGAGTTTAGGGTGTCACAATCATTATCAAACAATTCACACATCATACAATAATGGCTCAAACTAAGAGTTTAGAAAGGATCTCCCCCTACCTCTTGAAGATCCTAAATCCTCATGACTCTTAACTTGAAAAAGCTTCAAGCTTGATCCTTTAAGATCCAAGATGAGTCCTTTTTGATAGATATAAAAGTTAGAGGTGGATTCATCAACATGCATGAGGATATCAACAAGGAAATGAGTTTGCATGTTGAGTTCTTACCTTTAACTTTGAAGATTAGGTGTTTTTAGAGTGCAGATGACAAAAAGTTCATTCCTTGCTCAACCATGGTAGATTCGGCCAAGAGAGAAAGTGAGGGATGGAAATGTTTGTTGATGATTTCAAGTAGATATTGTTGTTTATCTAGGTGAGTAGATTCATTTTCATTTAAGTTTTAGTGATGAAAAGTGGTGGTTGGTGGTGGTTGTGTGGTGGCCGAATGGTGGTGGTGTGGTGGTGAGGAGTGGAATGCCTTGGAGAGGTTGAGAGAAAATGAGAGAGTGTAGAGAGAGGAGATAGAGCCGTGAGGTTAGAGAGAATGAGTGAAATGGGATATTTAGCTTGTTTTTGAGCTTTTATAGTGGAGTCCCATTTGTACTTAGACCCTTGAACTTTAGCTTGTTTTGCAAACAAGCCTTCCTCCTCTCGGGATTAACACTGGCCGTTCTACACCAGAGATTACCACCTTGACCACTCAGTTATCGAGGCCCCCTTAGCCACTAGGCTACCAAGGTACATTATTATCTTTAATTAACACTCCGGTCATTAAGCACCAGATATTACCACCTTGACCATCATGTATCAAGGACCCCTTTGCCACTAAGGTACCAAGGTACAACATCTTATCAAACTATTTTCAAGATCTCAAAGTGAAGAATTTGCAAGGATCATCAAATTTCTCTTCATCTTCCCTTTTAGCTTGACGTAACATGATGATTCCTACTCATCCTTCTCTTCTCTAGATCATTTTCTCTTGTAATCATGCTTAGTTTTCTTCAAACCCATTTTTGCTTTGTTCATGAAAACTTGAAGCAACATGATTTGTATGCATGAATTCTTACATAATGATAATTCCTATCATCTTTCTTAGACCTTAGCTTACTGTATCTAAGAGATTGAATGAAATAGAAGGTCCTAAACCCATTTTTCCTTGGTTGTCCGAAAACCCTAGAAAAGAGGGGTTTGATATTTTGTTCAATTTTTGAAATCTAATACTTGATTAAAGCTCTCTAATACCTATATTATCTATATCCAAGATCTTGAATCAAAAGGAATTTTCTAACCCATTTTGCCAATGGAGGCCGAAACCTAAGGGAGAGGGATTGAAATGATTTTGTTTAATTTGTGATTAAAGATGATTGTTCTTGTTTCTAATATGCCTTGTGATCTTAAATCCAAGAGTTTGAACTTGAAGGATTTTGCTAACCCATTTTTACTCTTGAGGCCGAAACCCTACCCAAAGGGATTGGATGATTTTAGTTCATATTTTCAACTTATAGTAATTTATCCTTGCTATCTAAGACTCTAAGAATTAGTATCCAAAAGATTGGAATGAGAAAAGAACCCTAGCCCTCTTTTGAATTGATTGGCCGAACCTAGCCTATTATGATTAAGGGTGAATTTTGTTTGATTAACTTGTGGTTGTGTTGTTTGGTTGAAAGTGAATTTGTTAACTTGTGGCTGGCGTGGTAACGAGGAGCTTCGAATTCGGGATTCCGACATTAACTTATGTGGGAGAAAGAACAATTCCATCGTTGGAACGGATAAGTAGTATATAATTTATAATAACGGTGTAGGGCGACCTAAACCCTACTAGTGGTCGAGTAATCGACAATACCAAAATAGCATTGAAAACATTTCTGCAATACAAATGCTGATTTGGGAATTGTAGGTTTATCGCCTTAGGTTAATTTTATAATATTGGAGGATGCCTGAATTATTTATTATTGATTGTTCGTGATACGCTGGTTGAGGTATTATACTGCATGTGACATTTTATTTTGATGTTTGAATATTTTATTGATTATTGTGTTATGCATGATCTGCCTTGTTTGATAAATTGCTTAATTGATTTTAAGTAAAGATATATGTTGTTCGGAGGTATTTTGTTTGGGTGTGAGATTGAATAGAATTAGAGGTGCCTAGCCATTATTTTATAGAAGTGATGTGACATAGAATTTAAATGGAGGTTATGAGGAAAGCTTGAGGCACTAGGTTGTTATTGATATGGGTCAGTGAGGTTCATGTGTATTGTTGTTCACAACCGTGTATTGGGAACACACGAGGTCCGAAGTTCTTGCGGGGTTGTCCCAATTTAGTTTTAGATTGTGCAGCTATAGTGTCATTGCTTTGCATGAGCACCCTTGAGAGAGAATCAGGGTGTGCACCGACTGTATTGTACAACTATAGTGTCATTGTTTTGCATGAACATTCTCACCATGGTGAGTATGTGCACCGGTTAATGGGGATGCATCGCTTGGACGACTGACTAACATCCCTCGGCAGGCAAGGGATGTGTGATAAGATTTGTGGTGACCACTTCGGCCTAAAAGTTTAGTTGCATGAGATTGAGGGTAGAGGAAAGTATTGTGAGTTGAAGATGATTGTTAATGATGAGTGTTGTTTGTCTGTGACTGCTATTATATTAAATGCTATAAGTATTTTCCGCTTATATTGATAGAACTATTTCTTATCTCCCTATTTCTTTATTTTTGTGTATGTTTACTTTATTACGTTAGAAAACCAAATGGAGGATTACGTTGTTGAGGAGTTAGATGGAACTCTGTATGAAACGGATGTTGCTGAGGAGTTGGATGGGACTCCGCATGAAGCGGATAGTGGAGGACAAGCTACAGATCCTAACGATATAGTGTAGT
Organism: Sophora flavescens; assembly: GCA_030762895.1. NCBI lineage: Eukaryota > Viridiplantae > Streptophyta > Magnoliopsida > Fabales > Fabaceae > Sophora > Sophora flavescens. The sequence continues at coordinate 253,499,629 of CM061062.1, read as the reverse complement.
AAGTTTAGGGCCAGTGAGTCTTAAAAGACATTTTATTTTCCGTTAGTTATAAACAGTTTGTATAATTAAGTAGCTGTGAGGGATCCTACTGATAGGATACCCTAAACAATGTTTTGGTATTGTAATGAATAAACATGTGTGTATTTATATATTTTAACGTTGGTGTGTTTAAAGTTGCAGAAGTTATATGATTATTAATTAAGTTTTAATTTTTACGTATTTTGAACGATAAGCACGTGAATAAGTAAACAATTAATAAGGTTTTAATTTAATAAAACAATGGGGCACAACGGGGTGTCTCATTTGGTGGTATCAGAGCAGTTCGGTTCTAATCAGACTGTGAGGTCTAGGATGTTGTTATTGGCCTTGTTAGTTGAATCCACATCAGATTTTATGTAAGCTTAGAAGTGGGTAGTGTGTCTGAACTTGACATGATAATTAAGATTAGTATGGAATATAGTATTTGAATACTTGTCTAAGTAGTATTATATGTCATACTGATGAGAGCAGATGATTTCTTTTACAGAATCATGGCTCGTGGAAGAGGACGTCTGATCGATAGTGGGGACAGAACTCCAGAAAGAATTGTCGGAGATGACAACGTGGATAATAATCATATCGAAAGGGGAGGAGAGTCATCTGAGACTCAAGATACCATGAAAAACATAACTACTGCTTTGTTACTGCAAACACAGGAGAATGCTAAGATGCTGTATATGAACAAAGAACAGTAGAAACTACAGAATCAAAGGAGAGCTATAGCAGCTGAAGATGCCAGAATGGCTAATTTTCTGAAAGGGAAGCCACCCCAACTCCGAGGAGATTATGACCCAGAGAAGGCAGAATGGTGGGTACAAGAGATCAAGAAGATATTCGATACCATGCACTGCAGAGAGGATTGGAAAGACATGTATGTTGCCTTCATGTTAACTGGAGGATCAGAATCTTGGTGGAGAGGCAAGCGAAGATTGCTGGAGGCCGAGGGCAGAATGATAACTTGGCAGTTGTTTAGCGACTGCTTCTTTGTAAAATATTTTCCACGTCTGGTTCAACGTGAGAAGAAAAGGGAATTCATGAGTCTCAAACAAGGCAACATGACGGTAGGTGATTATGCATCGCATTTTGAGGCTCTTATTAAGTATTCAGAATTTTATCAGAGGTTCCTAGATGAAGATTGGCAATGTAGAAGGTTTGAGGAAGGACTCCGACATGAACTCCAGAGGGCTATAGTATCTCTCGATATCCAGAGTTTGTTGGAGCTGGTGGAAAGATGCAGAGCGACCGAAAGTATAGTTCAGAGGCTGGCTAATAAACATAAACAACTGAGGATCGGAGGTCCTACCCGACCGGGTTTTCAGAGGCGAGTAGGTAGTAACTCTAAATGGAGACAGAGACCATATGCCCGACTAGTGCAGACACCTGCACCAGCACCAGTGATTAGAGAGGGTCAGCAACAGCAAGGCTATGCTTGTTTCAAATGCGGAGGATCGCATCATATTAGAGATTGCAGGGAGAGGCCCAGTTGTTACAACTTTGGGAAACCAGGTCATATGGCTCGAGAATGCATACGGCGGACTATTCAACAGTCGGCAGCTGCGGGTATAGGAGCTGGAGGCAATAGAAATGGAGCCCCAACAGCAGGACAACAAGTGGCTAGACCTTAGGCCAGTAGATGAGTATTTATCGTGAGGGGATCTGAATCCTCTCAATCTGCTGATCTTATACAAGATATGTGTTTGATAGCTGGTAAATTCTGTATGTATTATTTGACTCAGGCGCTACACATTCATTTATTTCGCATGAGTGTGTAGATAATTTAAAATTATCTATTTCTCAATTACCTTATACCCTTACAGTATCTATTCCAACTAGTAACCATTTGACTACTATGTCTGTTTGTTTACAATGTCCTATAGTTGCTGAGAGTAGGACATTTATTGTAGATCTTTTCTGTTTGCCTAAGCAACATATAGATGTTATCCTTGGCATGGGTTGGCTTTCGGTTAACCATGTAATGCTAGATTGTTCTATTAAGACCTTATCATTTCTTGAGTCTTCTAGTGTAGTCTCTGCCAATGAAGGAGTATCCATGAGGAGTGATTATTCACAACAGTATGTGATGTTGTTTGAGGTGGAAGCTAATGAGACTCCTAGTATAGATTTTGTGCCTATTTTGAGAGAGTTTCCTGAAGTTTTCCATCCCAATGTTACAGGTTTACCACCAGAGAGAGCTGTAATTCACCGTAGATCTTGTACTGGGGATAGGACCTATATCTATAGTGCCTTATCGGATGTCACCTGTAGAATTGGTGGAGTTAAAGAAATAGTTGGATGACTTGTTGGGGAAAGAGTTCATAAGACCGAGTGTTTCCCCGTGGGGAGTCCCCCGTGTTGTTTGTTAAGAAGAAGGATGGAAGTGCTAGGTTATGCACAAATTATAGATAGTTTAACAAGGTAACAATTAAGACTAGGTATCCGTTGCCTAGGATAGATGATCTGATGGATCAATTGAAAGGAGCAGCAGTATTTTCCAAGATTGATTTAAGATCTTGATACCATCAGATTAGAGTAAGGAAAGAAGATATACTCAAAATGGCTTTTAGAACAAGGTATGGACATTACGAGTATTCAGTTATGCCTTTCGGTGTGACTAACGCGCCAACAGTGTTCATGGATTATATGAACAAGATATTCAGACCATTCCTCGATAAGTTTGTTGTTGTGTTCATCGACGACATCCTTATCTATTCTCGTACATGGGAAGATCATAAGGAACATTTGAGAGTGGTGCTGCAAGTTCTAAAGGATAGTCAGCTTTATGCTAAACTTTCCAAGTGTGAGTTTTGGATGGAAGAAGTCCAATTTCTTGGACATGTGATCAACAAGGAAGGTATATCAGTAGATCCAGCGAAGGTTGAGGCAGTTCTTAAGTAGGAACGGTCTAAGTCAGTAAGTGAAGTACGGAGTTTTCTAGGGTTAGTTGGATATTATCGGAGGTTTATAGAGGGTTTCTCGAAGATTGCGTTGCCTATGACGCAAGTGAAGAGGAAAAATACAACTTTTGTATGGACGGACAAGTGTGAGCAGAGTTTCCAAAACCTGAAGGACAGGTTGAGTACATCACCTGTGTTGACTTTACCCGATCCGTTAGGATAGTTTGACGTATACTGTGATGCATCATACCAAGGTTTAGGTTGTGTTCTAATGCAAGAGGGAAGAGTTGTGGCTTATGCTTCCTGACAATTGAGAATTCATGGGAGGAATTACCAGACTCATGATTTGGAGTTGACAGCCATAGTGTTCGCATTAAAGATATGGCGACACTTTCTGTATGGAGCGAAGTTTAATGTGTACAGTGACCATAAAAGTCTGAAGTATCTTTTCGACCAAAAATAGTTGAATATGAGACTTCGGAGATGGATGAAGTTTATCAAAGACTATCGGTTTGATTTACTGTACCATTATGGGAAGGTGAATGTTGTAGCGGGTGCCTTAAGTTGGAATTACTGGAACAGTTCAGAGATTTGAACTTAGGAATGGAGTTGGTTGTTGATAAAATTTGCTTAGGTATGACCACTATTAGTAGTGATTTTATGAGAGATCTTAAGGATAAACAGGTTCAGGATCTATATCTACAGGAGATAAGTAGAGGTATAGATGAGGGTAAGATTTATGAGTTTAGTAGAGGAACAAATGGTGTGCCGAGGTTTAGGGATAGAATATATGTGCCAGAGGATTTAGGACTTAGGAAAATGATATTAGAAGAAGCATATAAGAGTAAGTTGAGTTTTCATCCTAGATCCATTAAGATGTATTAGGATTTGAAGAAAATGTTTTGGTGGACGAGGATGAAGAAAGAGGTAGCATAGTATGTACTATCTTGGATGGTGTATCAAAAGGCTAAGATTGAACATCAAAAGCCGACAGGGTTATTATAATCGTTGGTTATCCCAGAATGAAAATGAGATAACATCGCTATGGATTTTGTGGTTAGGTTACCACGAACTCCTAAGAGACATAATGTGATTTGGGTTATCATTGATAGATTGACGATGTGTGCTCACTTCTTACATATTGGTGAGAATTATAGTTTGGAGAAGTTGACCTAGATTTATATCAAAGAAGTGGTTAGGTTTGATGGTGTACCATCAAGCATTGTCTCAGACCGAGATCCTAGATTCACATCTAGATTTTGGATAAGCCTCTGGCTCATCTAGTTTTATGGCTAGTATGGCCAGGGTTTTGTGCAAATTATATTCTATTTTCACCCAAATTAGATTAGATTGTCCTCAAGCAGGGTTTTGAGTCTCTAGAGTAGTTTTAGGTTAATTTAGCCAGTTTTGAGTCAAATAATACACTTATAGCTATGTCTTTGTTTTCAGGTTAAGTTGGAAGTCAAGAGAATAAAGAAACAGGGGATTCGCCTCGCGAGAGTTTCTTCGCCTCGCGAACCTGAAAGCCAGCAGAACAGTGAAAATGTCAGCCTCTCTGGTTCGCCCCGCGAACATCTCTTCGCCTCGCGACCCCGAAGGCTGACTGTTCTAGGAAAATGCAAGGTTTCTGGTTCGTCTCGCGAACACTTGACTCGCCTCGCGAGTAATCCAACCCTGGAAGACCATAAGCTATCACGGTTTAACCATGCTAAAGGTCACGGCTGTGATAGTTTGGAACTTGAAGAGTCTCGCCTCGCGAGTAGTCCTTCGCCCCGCGAGAATACCAAGCGTTGCTGACTTTTCACAATATTCACCTCGCGAAGGTGTGCTCACCTCGCGAGTGGACTTAATTTCTGAGTAGTATAGATTGCCATTCTGAACAGCTTGGAAAGACTTTTGCTTCTCCATTGTTCTGTTTACATTTTTTCTCTGTGTGTTTTCGTTTTTTCATGGAGAACTAAGTTTCTAGGATTAATCTATTGTAATCGATTTCCACCACACTTGAGGTTCTTGTATTTCCTGTTTTGTATGTTTTTCCCTTTTCAATGCCATGCTTTATATTTCTGTTTGCTTAATTCAGGAGTATATTGTGTTGTGTTGATTTATTTTCGGTGATATCATGTTCCTATAATTAATCGCGTTTGCTTAATTCGCGTGTGTACATTTCGTGTTCGCTTAGTTCACGAAGGGCTTAACCCCGTTTGCTTAATTCGGGAATAGGGACATGTATCTGTAGTAGTGGTTTCGCTTGTAAATTGTTGCTACAACCGGGAGGGGATTAGAATCTGCTTAGGGCTTGGAAATTGCATGAACCTATGATAGTTGGGAAATCGAGAACAATAGATTAATCGTTTTTAGCTATTTGACAATCTCTTTGAATTGCCTTGTTTCATTGCTCTGTTATTATTTTGTTTTCTTATTTGCATCCCAATCCAAACCCCCCCAAAACTGATTTTTGTGAAGAATAACACTATAAGAGTCCTTGTGAGACGACATCCGAGTTGTCGTCCTAACTACGATTTTAAAACCCGCTCGTTCTTTTTTGCGCGTCTGCGCGACATGTTGACCAAAAATTGGCGCCGTTGCCGGGGACTCTTATTTGTTATTTTTCCATTTTTTTTCCTTTCTTTTCTTTTTCTTTTATTTTCGTTTTTGTTTTGAATTGGTCTGCCTACTAGGTCTAATTGCCCTGAATTGTGTGATTTTGATCCGGAAATTGAAAGAACACTGCACACACTCCGTAGAGAATTTCGGGCTAGCACTAGTGGTCATTCTAATTCTAAAACTGTTTTTGAAAACATGGGAGACCAAAGGACATTAAGACAGCTTGCTGCCCTTGATGTAAATTACAATGGCTTGTGTATTTCATATCCTGGTGCTGATACTCCTTTTGAACTAAAATCTGGTTTCATTCACTTGTTGCCAAAGTTTAATGGTCTTGCAGGCGAGGATCCACACAAGCACTTGAAGGAATTCCAAGTTGTCTGCTCCACAACCTCGAGATCAGAGGGAGTAACTGAGGATAGCATCAAGCTGAAGGCTTTTCCGTTCTCACTCCAGGGAGCTGCAAAGGATTGGCTGTTGTATCTTGATCCCAACTCTATCACCACTTGGAATGATCTGAAGAGGGTTTTCCTAGAAAGATATTTTCCTGCTTCAAGAGCTGCGTCAATAAGAAAAGAAATATGTGGCATCAGGCAAGGGAATGAGTCGCTAGCTGAATATTGGGAAAGATTCAAGCATTTGGTATCCAGTTGCCCCAAGATCGTGTTTACGAACAACTCCTTATCCAGTACTTTTATGAAGGATTACTGCCGATGGATAGGAATCTTTTGGATGCTGCTAGTGGGGGAGCACTAGTTGATAAGACCCCAGCTGCTGCCAAGCAACTCATTGAGAATATGTCACTGAATTCCCATCAGTTTACTACCAGAAGAAATTCAGTTGAGACAAGAGGTGTGCATGAGGTCCATAGTTCATCTTCCAACCAGGCCGCCCTTGAGAATAGATTGGATGAGCTCACTTCTTTTGTAAGGCACTTGGCAATAGACAGGGTTTAGCCTGCAAAGTTATGTGGCATATGCAATTCACCTGAGCACCCATATGATCCATGCCCTATCCAGAGAGAAGAGTTCGTCAGTGAAGTATCTCAAGCTTATGCAGTAAATCCCTATAATCAAGGAAATAGTCAGAACCGGTACAGCACTCCAGATCTCTCCACAAATAGGTACCATCCCAATTGGAGGAATCATCCTAATCTGCGGAATGGGAACTCATCCCAACAACAACCGATGGCAAACTACTGAAATCCTCCCAAAGTCACTACTTCGCACCTTCGGGACCTTCCCTAGAGGATATGCTCAAGCAATTGGCATCAAACAACCTCCCGGCTTCAACAGGTTGGACAGGTTGCAGCTTCGCAAGCACAGTTCCAGGCCTCACAGGCATAGTTTCAGCAGCGAACAGATGCTAGCATTCAAGATTTGAGGACACAGATTGGACAGATGGCCACATCCATGAATAGCATACAGCAAGCTCAAGGAACAACCCATATGCCGGCATAACCAGTGATAAATCCTAATGCCTCCAATCCTAATGTGAGTGCCATATCTCTCAGATATGGAAAAGTTGTTGAGGCCACCTCTGAAAAAGATAAAGCAACTGTTGAGGTAACTCCTGAGCCTATTGTTGAAGTTGAAGTTGAGAAAGTGTACAGACCACCCATCCCATTCCCACACAGATTACAGAAAAATAAGAAGATTGGTGGTGAAGACAAGGAAAGGGAGATTTTAGATGTGTTCAGAAAAGTAGCTGTGAATATTCCCCTTCTAGATGTGATCAAGCAGGTGCCCAAGTATGCCAAATTTCTTAAGGATTTGTGCACCAAAAAGAGGAAGATGAAGAATAATGAGAGGGTTGATGTGGGAAGAAATGTCTCAGCTCTTATCCAGTCTAAGCTGCACGAAAAGAGTTCTTTGCTATAGCCCCTACTCGAACCGCCCGCGAAGTGCAAGGATCCGGGCACATTTACCATTCCATGCACTATTGGGGACAGGAAGTTTGAAAACTGCATGCTGGACTTGGGAGCATCCATAAATGTCATGCCTACCTCCATCTTTAATAACCTTGATCTTGGTCCCTTGCAGTATACAGGTCTTACCATCCAGTTGGCTAACAGGACCAGTGCCCGACCTATGGGAATGGTAGAAGATGTGCTAGTGCAAGTTGATGATTTGATCTTCCCTGCTGACTTCTACATCTTAGACATGGCAGGAGAGACACGTCCCAGTAGATCACCAATAATCTTGGGCAGACCATTCATGAAGACAGCCAAGACTAAGATTGATGTGAATGATGGGACTATGTCTATGGAGTTTGGTGATATTGTGGCCAAGTTCAGAATCTTTGATGCTATGAAACACCCACTGGAGGAGCACTCGGTTTTCCAACTAGAGTTGCTTTCTGAGCTTATTGAGGATACCCATAAGGACTTTATTTCTGATTTTCCATTCATTTCTGGTTTTGATGATTTGTATTCATGTACTAACTGTACTGCCACTAACCCTTGTTCTGTTTGTGATGAGTTTCTTGATTCAACTTTGCAGGGTGATAGTGATAGTGAGAGTGAAGCTGTCTGTTCAGCAGAAGTCCTTGACATCATGGCTATTCCCAATGTACCATCCATTGAGCAGCCACCATCCTTAGAGCTCAAGCCACTTCCTGGGAACCTGAAGTATGCCTACCTGGAGACAAATGAAAAACTTCCAGTCATCATTTCTTCCAGCCTTGACTCTGACCAGGAAGCAAAACTATTGGAGGTTCTGAAGAAGCACAAGAAGGCTATTGGGTGGACATTGGCTGATATTCCAGGAATTAGCCCCTCCAGATGCATGCACAGAATTCTATTGGAGGATGGAGCTAAACCAGTAAGACAGGCCCAAAGGCGACTTAATCCATTGATTCTGGATGTGGTGAAGAAAGAGGTGACTAAGCTTCTGCAGGCAGGTATTATATACCCCATCTCTGATAGTACTTGGGTAAGTCCAGTGCAAGTTGTACCAAAGAAGTCCGGTCTCACAGTAGTTAGGAATGATAATAATGAGCTTGTACCTACTAGAGTCCAGAATAGCTGGCGAGTCTGTATAGATTATAGGAAGTTGAACCAGGCCACCAGAAAGGATCACTTTCCTTTGCCGTTCATAGATCAAATGCTGGATCGGCTGCTGGTAAATCTCATTATTGCTTTCTTGATGGCTTTTCCGGGTATTTCCAGATCTATATTGCCCCTGAGGATCAGGAAAAGACCACTTTTACGTGCCCCTTCGGTATGTTTGCCTATAGGAGGATGCCATTTGGCCTTTGTAATGCTCCTGGCACCTTCCAAAGATGCATGCTTAGCATTTTCTCTGAATTTATTGAAAATTGCATAGAGGTGTTCATGGATGACTTCACTGTATATGGCTCCTCATTTGATGCATGTCTGCATAGTCTGAGTTTAGTTCTACAAAGATGCATTGAGACTGATTTGATTTTGAACTATGAGAAATGTCACTTTATGGTAGAACAGGGGATAGTTTTGGGTCATGTAATTTCTAAAGAGGGTATTTCAGTAGATCCTGCAAAAATTGATGTGATTTCTTCATTGCCTTACCCATCTTGCGTACGCGAGATCCGTTCTTTTCTTGGACATGCAGGTTTCTACAGGCGCTTTATAAAGGACTTCAGCAAGATAGCTCTGCCATTGTCAAACCTGCTGAAGAATGATGCCCTGTTCCATTTTGATGATCATTGCAAGGAGGCATTTGACTACCTGAAAAAAGCATTGACATCTACCCCCATCATCCAGCCCCCAGACTGGACACTCCCTTTTGAACTAATGTGTGATTCTTCCAATTTTGCTGTGGGAGTAGTTCTGGCAGAAAGGGTGGGCAAGGTTGCCCATGTAATTCATTATTCTTCTAGGACATTAGATGCTGCACAATCAAATTACACCACCACTGAGAAAGAACTGCTAGCTGTTGTATTTGCACTTGATAAGTTTAGGTCATATTTGCTAGGTTCTAGGGTTATTGTTTTCACTGACCATGCAGCTCTGAAGTACCTGTTAAAGAAACCAGAAGATAAGCCAAGACTGATCCGGTGGATGCTTTTGCTCCAAGAATTCAATGTGGAGATCAAAGACAAGAGTGGAGCTGAAAATTTGGTAGCCGATCACTTGAGCCGAATAGCTAGGGATGAGGATCCTTCTCCCATCCAAGATGATTTCCCTGATGAGAGACTTTTACATCTGTATGGGGTAACCCCCTGGTTTGCTGACATAGTTAACTTTCTTGTTGCTGTTATTGTTCCTGCAGGTACAAGTAGACATAAGTTCCACAAGCTCAAAAGCGATGCAAAGTACTATGTGTGGGATGATCCCTACCTTTGGAAGTTTTGCAGTGATCAGGTGATTCGGAGGTGTGTCCCCGATCATGAGACAGAGTCCATTTTGCACTTCTCACATGCCTCTCAAGTTGGAGGACATTTTGGACCACAGAGGACGGCAAGAAAAGTCCTGGATTCTGGGTTTTACTGGCCCACAATTTTTAGAGATGCCTTTGAGGTTTACAAAAATTGCAAGGAATGTCAAACAGCAGGCCCTGCCATCACTCGTAGGAGTGAGATGCCTCAGCAGCCCATGCTTTTTTGTGAGGTTTTTGATATGTGGGGGATTGATTTCATGGGTCCTTTCCCTCCTTCTTTTGGTTTTGTATATATTCTTTTGGCTGTAGACTATGTTTCAAAGTGGGTGGAAGCAATCCCCACTAGGACTAACGATGCTAAAGTTGTTTCCAAATTTGTTAGGTCCAACATTTTTTGCAGGTTTGGCATACCTAAGGCTATCATCAGTGACCAGGGCACTCACTTCTGCAATAGAACCATGGAAGCCTTACTCAGAAAATATGGGGTTGTGCATAGAGTTTCCACTGCTTATCATCCCCAGACCAATGGCCAGGCTGAAATATCAAACAGGGAGATCAAGCAGATTCTAGAAAAGATGGTGCAGCCGAATAGAAAGGAATGGAGCCGCCGTCTGGAAGACGCACTGTGGGCTCAGAGGACTGCTTTCAAGACACCTATAGGAATGTCCCCCTTTCGGCTTGTATTTGGTAAGGCGTGTCACCTCCCGGTGGAAGTTGAGCACCGTGCATACTGGGCAGTCAAGTACTGTAACTTGGACATGAAGGAAGCTGGTGTTGAAAGAAAACTGCAGTTGCAGCAACTTGAGGAGCTTAGGCTAGAAGCCTATGAAAGCTCCAGGATTTATAAAGAGAAAACAAAACTTTTTCATGATAGGATGATTGCTAGGAAAGAATTTTATGTGGGTCGAAAAGTCTTCTTGTTTAACTCCCCTTTGAGATTGATGGCTGGGAAACTTAGGTCCAAGTGGATTGGACCATTTGTTGTTACTAATGTGTTTCCTTATGGTGCAGTAGAGATTCAAAGTACAGGTACCAACAAGACCTTCAAGGTTAACGGGCAGAGGCTGAAGCCATTCCATGGTGTGGATGCTGGTGTTCCTGTGGATGTTAATGTTGAGGAGCTCTCCTTGGAAGCTCCCACCTACACTGATACTTGATCAGGGAGTTCCCTTTCCTTTCCCTCACTCTGTTTTTATAGTTCTTTTGTTCATTGGGGACAATGTATATTTTAAGTGTGGGGGAGGGAACTAGTTGTAGTTTTGTTTTGTTTTGTTTTTTTTCCTTTTCTTTGAATAAAGCTCCTGAATAATTTGAGAAGCTCAGGAGTTGTGTTGAGTCTTTTTTTGGCAAGTTTATTGGATTTTGATTGATGTTGCACAGATTGATTGCATGATTTATGTGATGATTCCCCCTAGGCTGAAATTTTTTTTGTTTTTGAAAAGTGATTCCCATGTGAAATTGAAAACTGAACTTTGAGATTTTGTTATGATGACATGATTTATGATAAGTTTGGGGTGATAGGAAGCACACACTAGGGATAGAATCTCTGTCAAACAATTTGCAAAAATGTCCAGGTGAGGTTTTGAGCCTCCAACATGTTTTTGACTGTGTGAAAATCACTTTTTAAGTTGCACTTTCCCGAATTTACTTGAGTCTCTTTATGGTTTGCATGATTATGTATTTGATTCAAATGATTTAGTCATTTTCTTTGTAAATAACTACTTAGCCTAAAATAACCAATTCCTAATGCATGTTCCCTAGTTAGCCCCATTGAGCCTGATTAGCCTGTTAATTCTTGATAACCTAAAGTTATGAGCTCAAAATCTGGAAAACCATGTTAACCCGATCTTAGGATTAGGAGAGCATGGAGTCTTAGAAAGAGAAAGGGTGCAAGAAACTAAGTTTGGGGTGGCTGCAAGGTGTAATATGTTGTTTGGGATTGAGAAAAAATACAATAAAAAGGTTGGAGCCAAAGGCTTGTAGAGAAAAAAAAAAGAAAAAAAAAAAGAAAAGTGTAAAAATGTTAAAAAAAATAAAAGTTGTAGAAAAATAAAAGAGGCTGTAGTCACCCAAGGCAAAAATGAAAAAAAATGAGAAAAGGAACTTGAGTGAAATTTCAATGTTTTGAAGTGTTTCATGCTCTCTTAGTTCCTAGGGACTTAAGCCCTGTATCTTTGTATATCCTATCCTTAGCCAGGCCCCATTACAACCCATAAAAGACCTTTTGATGTTGCATGCGTGTTTTCTGTGGGAATCATTTTGAGATGAAAATCAAATTTATGGGAAGTGTTCTTGAAAAGTGAAATTGAGTGCAATGTTGATAGCCTGACACAAACTGAGCGATTGAGTGAAATACTAAACTCCCTTATGAGGAAGGCAGTTGTTTGAATTTGGTGATCTCTCTTTTGTGTGTAACTTAGATCCCCTGCTTAGATTGATGATTGTTTGAATGATGAAATTCTCAATTGTTTAGAATAAATGAATGTGGGGATTGCTTGGTTTGAAAGGGGGGACATTGAAGAAAACTGTTTTGATGAAACTACTTGAATTTGTGTAAGGTTGATTGAATCTTTTAAGCTTGCCAGGTCTTGAGTCTTTTTGATTTTTGAGTTTTAGTTTGCTTGGGGACAAGCAAAGTTTAAGTTTGGGGTATTTTGATAAGCCTCTGGCTCATCTAGTTTTATGGCTAGTATGACCAGGGTTTTGTGCAAATTATATCCTATTTTCACCCAAATTAGATTAGATTGTCCTCAAGCAGGGTTTTGAGTCTCTAGAGTAGTTTTAGGTTAATTTAGCCAGTTTTGAGTCAAATAATACACTTATAGCTATGTCTTTGTTTTCACGTTAAGTTGGAAGTCAAGAGAATAAAGAAACAGGGGATTCGCCTCGCGAGAGTTTCTTCGCCTCGCGAACCTGAAAGCCAGCAGAACAGTGAAAATGTCAGCCTCTCTGGTTCGCCCCACAAACATCTCTTCGCCTCGCGACCCCGAAGGCTGACTGTTCTAGGAAAATGCAAGGTTTCTGGTTCCCCTCACGAACACTTGACTCGCCTCGCGAGTAATCCAAGCTTGGAAGACCAGAAGCTATCACGGTTTAACCATGCAGAAGGTCACGGCTGTGACAGTTTGGAACTTGAAGAGTCTCGCCTCGCAAGTAGTCCTTCGCCCCGCGAGAATACCAAGCGTTGCTGACTTTTCACAATATTCGCCTCGCGAAGGTGTGCTCGCCTCGCGAGTGGACTTAATTTCTGAGTAGTATAAATTGCCATTCTTAACAGCTTGTAAAGACTTTTGCTTCTCCATTGTTCTGTTTACATTTTTTCTCTGTGTGTTTTCGTTTTTTCATGGAGAACTAAGTTTCTAGGATTAATCTATTGTAATCGATTTCCACCACACTTGAGGTTCTTGTATTTCCTGTTTTGTATGCTTTTCCCTTTTCAATGACATGCTTTATATTTCTGTTTGCTTAATTCAGGAGTATATTGTGTTGTGTTGATTTATTTTCGGTGATATCATGTTCCTATAATTAATCGCGTTTGCTTAATTCGCATGTGTAAATTTCGTGTTCGCTTAGTTCACGAAGGGCTTAACCTCGTTTGCTTAATTCGGGAATAGGGACATATATCTGTAGTAGTGGTTTCGCTTGTAAATTGTTGCTACAACCGGGAGGGGATTAGAACCTGCTTAGGGCTTGGAAATTGCATGAACCTATGATAGTTGGGAAATCGAGAACAATAGATTAATCGTTTTTAGCTATTTGACAATCTCTTTGAATTGCCTTGCTTCATTGCTCTGTTATTATTTTGTGAAAAATAACACTTTAAGAGTCCTTGTGAGACAACATCCGAGTTGTCGCCCTAACTACAGTTTTAAAACCTGCTCGTTCTTTTTGGCGTGTGCGCGACAACGCGACCAGAGACAGTTGCACAATGCCTTGGGGATAAAGTTGATGACGAGTTCTGCTTATCATCCCCAAACAGATGGACAGTCAGAAAGGACGATTCAATCATTGGAGGATCTTTTGAGAGCTTGTGTTTTGGAACACACTAGCAGTTGGGATGAGTTCTTGCCATTGATTGAATTTACTTACAACAATAGTTTTCATAGTAGTATTGGAATGGCACCATACAAGGCTTTGTATGGCCGGAAATGTTGGACCCCGTTATGTTGGTATGATATTGGTGAAAACCATGTCTTGGGTCCAGATGTGGTGCAACAGACTACGGAACAAGTTACGAAGATAAGGGAAAAGATGAATAAAGCACAGGATGGGCAAATGAGCTACAGTATCAAGAGGAGGAGACCTTTAGAATTCCAGGAGGGTGATCACGTGTTTTTGAGAGTCACTCTGAAGACTGAAATTGGCAGGGCTATCAAATCTAGAAAACTTACTCCTAGATTCATTGGACCTTTCCAGATTCTTCGAAGGATTGGTCCAATAGCTTGCCATATTGCTTTACCACCTAACACTGCTAACCTTCATGACGTCTTTCACGTTTCTCAGTTGACAAAATACTATCCTGATTCCTCACATGTTATTGAGTCTGAGTCTATAAACTGTGAGAGAATCTAGAGTATGAGGCTTTACCTGTTAAGATAACAGATAGAAGGATTAAGGAACTTTGCGGTAGACAAATTCCTTTAGTTAATGTTATATGGGATGCAATTACTGGAGATTCTACTTGGGAACGTGAGATGGATATGCAACAACAATATCCAAATCTTTTCTAAGGTATGTAAATTCCGAGGACGGAATTTTTTTTCTAAGAGGGATAGTAATGTAACAACCTGTTTTTAATTACGTTGTTTAATCGGTTAAAATATAATTTTTATGGAAGAAGGATACAGTGAAATTTTGGGTTGAAAATTCAGACGGAACCCAGTTTGCATTTTCACTGACAGTAAGATTTTACAGAGCAGAAACCCTAATTTCGACTCGGGAATGAAATGGTTAGGTTTTATATTTCGCTCCCAACAATTTTCTGTATTTTGAAAATTTTCGTTAGGAATGAAATAATATTATTTTATTCGGACGTAATCTTTAAGAAAGCACGTAAAATCTAAGTCTGGGGATAAGTCAGATAAATAACAGAGTTGATTATGGAGCTGAGGTAATGGAAGTAATTAATGTAGTCAAGGGGATAAGCATTAAATGTTTGTGATAATGAGTTTTCAAGTGAAATGACCAAAATACCCAAAAGCTTAACTTAACAGCCCCCACCCCCCAAAACCACTCTTGTTCATTTCATTTTCTTCACAAACAAATACTCATCAAACAATTTTCAAGAGCTCAAAGTAAAGAACTTGCCAAGGATCATCAAATTTCTCTTCATCTTCTCTTTTAGCTTGAGGTAACATGATGATTCCTACTCATCCTTCTATTCTCTAGATCATTTTCTCTTGTAATCATGCTTAGTTTTCTTCAAACCCATTTTTGCTTTGTTCATGAAAACTTGAAGCAACATGATTTGTATGGATGGATTCTTAAATAATGATCATTCCTATCATCTTTCTAAGACCTTAGCTCATTGTATCTAAGAGATTGAATGAAATAGAAGGTCCCAAATCCATTTTTCCTGGGTTGGCCGAAAACCCTAGAAAAGAGGGGTTTGATGTTTTTGTTCAATTTTTGAAATCTACTACTTGATTAAAGCTCTATAATACCTATATTATCTATATCCAAGAGCTTGAATCACAAGGATTTTTCTAACCTATTTTGCCAATGGAGACTGAAACCTAAGGGAGAGGGATTGAAATGATTTTGTTTAATTTGTGATTAAAGATGATTGTTCTTGTTTCTAATAAGCCTTGTGATCTTAAATCCAAGAGTTTGAACTTAAAGTATTTTTCTAACCCATTTTTACTCCTGAGACCGAAACCCTACCCAAAGGGATTGGATGATTTTAATTCATATTTTCAATTTATGGTAATTTATCCTTACTATCTAAGACTCTAGGAATTAGTATCTAAAAGATTGGAATGATAAAAGAACCCTATCTCTCTTTTGAATTGATTGGCCGAACCTATCCTATTGTGATTAAGGGTGAATTTTGTTTGATTAATTTGTGGTTGTGTTGTTTGGTTGAAGGTGAATTTGTTAACTTGTGGCGTGATAATGAGGAGCTTCAAGTTCGGGATTCCGGTGTTAACTTAGGTGGGAGAAAGAACCATTCCATCGTCGGAACGGGTAAGCAGTATATAATTTATAATAACGGTGTAGGGCGACCTAAACCCTACTAGTGGTCGAGTAATTGACAATACCAAAATAGCATTGAAAACTTTTCCGCAATACCAATGCTGATTTGGGAATTGTAGGTTTATCGCCTTAGGTTAATTTTATAAGTTTGGAGGATGCCTGAGTTCTTTATTATTGACTGTTCGTGATACGCTGGTTGAGGTATACTACTGCATGTGACATTTTATTTTGATGTTTGAATATTTTATTGATTATTGTGTTATGCATGATCTGCCTTGTTTGATAAATTGCTTAGTTGATTTTAAGTAAAGATATATGTTGTTCGGAGGTACTTATTTGGGTGTGAGATTGAATATGAATTAGAGGTGCCTAGCCATTATTTTATAGAAGTGATGTGACATAGAATGTAAATGGAGGTTATGAGGAAAGCTTGAGGCACTAGGTTGTTACTGATACGGGTCAGTGATGTTCATGTGTATTGTTGTTCACATCCGTGTATTGGGAACACATGAGGTCCGAAGTTCTTACGGGGCTGTCCCAATTTAGTTTTAGATTGTGCAGCTATAGTGTCATTGCTTTGCATGAGCACCCTTGAGAGAGAATCAGGGTGTGCACCGACTATATTGTGCAGCTGTAGTGTCATTGCTTTGCATGAGCATTCTCACCATGGATGAGTATGTGCACCGGTTAATGGGGATGCATCGCTTGGACAACTGACTAACATCCCTCGGCAGGCAAGGGATGTGTGATAGGATTTGTGGTGGCCACTTCAGCATAAAAGTTTAGTTGCATGATATTGAGGGTAGAGGAAAGTACTGTGAGTTAAAGATGATTGTTAATGATGAGTGTTGTTTGTTTGTGACTGCTATTATATTATATGCCATAAGTCTTTTCCACTTATGATGATAGAACTGTTTCTTATCTCCCTATTTCTATATTTTTGATTATGTTTACTTTATTACGTTAGAAAACCCGATGGAGAATTACGTTGCTGAGGAGTTAGATGGAACTCTATATAAAACGGATGTTGCTGAGCAGTTGGATGGGACCCCGTATGAAGCGGATGTTGGAGGACAAGCTACATATCCTAATGATATAGTGTAGTAAGTTTAGGGCCAGTAAGTCTTAAAAGACATTTTATTTTCTGCTAGTTATAAACAGTTTGTATAATTAAGTACCTGTGAGGGATCCTACTGATATGATATCCTAAACAGTGTTTTGGTAATGTAATGAATAAACATGTGTGTATTTATATATTTTAACGTTGGTGTGTTTAAATTTACAGAAGTTATATGGTTATTAATTAAGTTTTAATTTTTACGTATTTTCAACGATAAGCGTACGATTAATTAAATAATTAATATGGTTTTAATTTAATAAAACAATAGGGCACGACGGGGTGTCTCATGGAGCGTGGCCGTACTGATCTGGGTAAAAAGGGTTGTAAACCTTGCCAATTCTCTTGGGACAGTTCATAGATTAAACCTATTGGCTTTTACTAATCCATTGAACATTAATTTTATTAGTCTTGATTAAACCTCCCTGTCTTACAATTAAGGGGAATTAATCCTTTAATTAAGTTTCGTTTAATATTTCTAAACACTCATGGATCAATCCTTAGGGTCTTTAACTAAACCTTTTGGCATAAATCCTTTCCCCTCATTACTATCATTTAGTTTTATGAACAAAAGGAAAAACCCTCCCTTAACATCGTTATTAGCAGTTTAACAGTTTTATCATTAGCGCGTTCACACGAGCAACCAACAACCAGTTTTATGATAAAACATTCAGTCATGGCATCAATCATTCAACATGTTATAACAACAACATCAACATCAGATATACCAAAATAAGCATATTGAACATTTATATCATAAACAATTAGACATTCATATTTCATATTATCGTCCATAATCATTTAGGCATTTTAACAAACATAAGGGTCATGGGAACCCTTCGTCTTACTCTATCCCCATGCCTATAAACTCATACTATTCCTTCTCCCCATACCTGGTATGAATATTTTTCCTTGTTACCAATGAAAGCTCTAACCGGTTCCCTCGATTGACTCGATGAATCATCCCAACCCTTGGCCAACACAACAAGGATAACCAATTAGTTCCCAATTCAAAGGAAAGGAAAAGGAAACATAAGAGGGGAATACCATTACCTTTGTTAATTGGCACTAACGCGTGATTGACTCTCCCAAACAGAGCAGGAACACCAAAAACTGATTAGGTTCAAAGGGGAAGAGACGGCAAGGTTGCCTATAGTTCCAATTTAGAGGGTTTAACTCGTAACCTTCCCCGTTTGCTCTTTATATAGATTCTGACCCGAGCACGATCGTGCTCCTTTTTAGCAAAGTTGTGCTTAACTTAAGCAAGGGGTTGTGATTAAGTTAGCACGGTCAGACAAAAAGACCATCAATGAATGTGTTGAGCATGGTCGTGCTCCCCACTCAACACGGCCGTGCTTGTGGCCTAGACAACCACAAGACACGTGCCTTGAGCACGGGCGTGCTGTGCTCATGTATCAGAAAGGGATTTTCAACTTAAAATCTCACTTATCCATTTCTAAACATTCCTAGGTAAACAAGGCATACACACAAGCACTTATACGAAAAACGGGGTGTTTCATCCATGTAATCTTTAGCTTTGAGATACTCATTACTAATAATAGTTGTCACTAGAGAGTACCTCTTATGGGTCTGGTGGTGATGGAGTGAAGTGGAGTTTAGATGTGGGAGTGGATATGTCCAAAGGCGATGATGTCAACAGCTTACTTGTTTGTGAAGTGTGTGGCAAGTGTTGAGACTTCGGCAAGTATACCGAGTCGTACAAGTAATACGGTGGTGAGACCGATATCGTTCCCACGAGGACTGAGACAAGTACTAGCACGTACAAAGTCTACTACTATCTAAGCGAATCTTTGGATGGAAGGGAGCTCAATACTAAATACCAATCCCAATAAGAGTGAAAATAAACAGAATAAAAAGGAACAAACTCTTTTTGTAATTTTCTCAAATACTTGGAAGGCGATAAAATGTGGTTTTCAAATATGATGAACAATGCTGGGATTAGACTTCACTAAACCTTAGCCTCATGCAATACCAAGACTACCAATCCAGTTTATGCTTCAATTATTAAAATCAACCCACAAAATTACTTAAGCCCTGATTCCTCAGATGACAATAGCCTAAATCCACTAATAGACGCTAATTCCTTAGGTGACCTAGATTAATGAATTTGCATTAAGAGTAGGGATTACGCGATTACTAATAAACCAAACTCTATTCCTAGATGCAAGGTTTACTAGGTGATTAATTCTAGATCAAGAATCAATAAGAACGTCCCCATTGCAAATCAATTCTCATGAACAGTTCATGGATGATCAGACCACAAAAAGCATTAAGCGTAGGAATTAAACACTAATAGAGAGGCATAAACACAGATTGATAAATCAAAGCAATTACATGATATTCAGTTTAGCTACATCTAATCCGAACAAAAAGGGATTTAGCTACTCATAGAGAAAGAGAAATCCAAAACAAAAGAAATAGATATAAAGAAGAGAAGGGACTCCATGGAGGCTTTCCACAGCAGCCACAGCAGCCTCTAGCTCAGAGAATTAGGGTAAAATTCTGGTGTAAAAACGTCTCCATTCTGTTCTGCCCAAAGGTCTTATTTATAGATCAGGGAAAAATTGCGTGTCATAGCCGTGATGGCCATCACGGCCAGGCAGTGACGGGTTCTGCCATGGGCGCGCTTTCAAATTTTCATCTGTCACGGCCGTGACAGTCATCATGGCTAGGCTATGATCAGTTCTGCCTGTGAGGGTCTGGTTGTCATGGCTGTGATGCTCATCACGGCTAGGACGTGACCAACTCTGACTTTTGCCTTCTTTCTGTTTTAGCTCTGCTCGATCATGGCCGTGATGGTCATCACGGCTAGGCCGTGATGGGCTCTGTTTGGCTCATTTTCTTCACTCTTCAAGCTCTATCTTCATCCAAGCTTCATCATGGTCAATCTTGAGCATTTTATCCTTCATTTCTGCAAAACAACACCACAAAACCACCTTACCCGTTCCAAGGTAAAAACTATCTAAAAATCAAATTAAGTATGCCTAAACTATATGAAAATGCATGCAAAATGATATACAAATATGAGGTGTAATCACACTCATCAAATCACCCCAAGCTTAAGACTTTTGCTTGTCCTCAAGCAAACACTAAGGCCAGAAGATATAGATAATCAGAGCATGGATAGTGAACCAAGAACCCCGAGTAATTAATCCAAGTAACAGGCATTTTCAAATAATTCACCAAGAGACGACCAATTTCAAGTCCAGTTAGAAGCTTAGGTTACCTAGACTCATATTCTCACTGATTCGGGCACTCTTTCTCACCTCACTCGGATGTTTAAGGATATATGACAATTCGCTCAATTTCCTCAAGGAATGAATTCTACCATAAGCTTGAGTTTTAACCAAATCTCTACTTTATTAATGAAAACACCTAAGAATCAAGAGATCTTTTACTTTGGTTGTAACGGGGCCCTGGGATTAATCGTTAGGTGGGGAAATCAAGAAAAGGAAATTTCAAGAAGGCTAAACACAACATCAAGCATTGCAAAACATGACACCTTCTAAAATACCTTTTTGGGTTTTGATTTATTTTTCCACTTTCTTTCTTTCTTTTTCTTTTATTTCTCACTTTTCTTTTTGTCATCCCCTTCTCCATATTTTTTTGTTTTTCTTGTTTTTATTTTATTTGGAGAAGAGGAGATTTTCAGCTCAAGAGAAATATTTTTCTGATTTTCTCATCCCATACTTTTTCAAACTACCTTTTCACCCTTTTGTGCAATACTTTAGAAGGTCTCTCATCAAGCATCATTCATCAATATATTTCAAGGTACCAAGAAAAGTGTTTTATTCTTTCAGGCTCAAAATTGTGCAACTAAGGGGTAGCATTCAGTCAATCAAAGCTCAAAAGGCCGGAAAAATACCTAGTGCCTCAATCATTTTCAAAAATGTTTTCAAAAATTTTTTAAGCTTCAAAACGGTTTCAAGTCAAGTTCTAGAGAAATACAATCCAAGAGGAATAACACTCTATCACAAAGAATGGGGTAGATTTAGTGAGTACCCCTTTTTGGCTCAAAATTCTCACATTTTGTAGTTCAACAATTAATGAGAAACACGAATCTACGGAACCACATGCTAATTATCAATTATCAAAGATCATCTCAAGAATTTTTATATGTAGCCTTATCACAAGAATAAAAAATTGGGTTCAAAAATTCACTATCTCAATTTATTTGGCACTAAGTTCTCACAATTGGGATGCATAATCTAAACAAGGGGGTAATCGAATCATGTGATCATGCAAAACTATTCCTATATGAATGCAACATTGCAAAATGCAAAAATTCAAAAACATACAAAAATACCGCTACCCCAAGCTTAAGAACTTACATTGTCCCCAATGTAAATAATCAAGTCGGAGAGAGGAGAAAAATGGAACAACTCACCGAGGTGGTAGCGGGTGCTGGCTCACATGGCTAGTTAGAGGGAGGCTGGAAATGTGTCACAGCCGTGATGCTCGTCACGGGTAGGCCGTGATCAATTCTGGTCCACAGGAGCTGGCCTGTCACAACCGTGACTTCCATCACGGCTAGCCCGTGATACATTCTGACCTTCAGGGTTCTCTCATCACGCCCGTGATGGTTTTCACGGCTGGGCCGTGATCCTTTCTGGCTTCATGCTTAGCCCTTCACGGCCATGACCAGTGTCACGGCCTGGGCGTGATGGTTGCTGACTTTGTTGTCCTTGCCCCTTTTTGCTTCTCCTTCCTCATTACCCTGAAAACACTTAACAAATCTATTAATTTATGATATTTTTCCTCTTGATCTTATCAAATTATTCAAGAGTTAAATTCAAAAACAAATGAAAAAAGGAAAAGAAACTTGGGTTACCTCCCAATAAGCGCTTCTTTAACGTCACTAGCTTGACGGGTCGGTGATCTCAAGGATCACGAAGGTGCACAGCTGTGGTCAATCTCTCTATGTCACCACCCAAGTAGGCCTTGAGACTTTGGCCATTGACTTTGAAGATCCTTTTTGAAGTAGGATCCTCCACTTCTATAGCTCCATGAGGTGAGACTTCTTTGACAATGAACGGTCCCGACCACTTAGACTTCAACTTGCCCGGAAGCAATCTCAGCCGAGAATTGAATAATAAAACTTGTTGTCCCGGCTGGAATGTTTTCATCACAATCCTCCTGTCGTGATAAGTCTTGACTCGCTACTTGTAAATGACTGCATTCTCATATGCTTTAAGGCGCATCTCCTCTAATTCATGCAGCTGATTGACTCTTTTTTCACCCGCCAGAGTGGCATCAAAATTTAAGAACTTCAATGCCCAAAAGGCTCGATGCTCCAACTCTACGGGTAGATGACATGCCTTCCCATAGACCATCTGAAATGGAGATAACCCCACAAAAGTTTTCAATGCAGTCCGGTAAGCCCACAAGGCATCGTCAAGCTTCTTTGCCCAATCTCTTCTTGAAGTGGCCACAGTCTTTTCCAGAATTCGCTTAATCTCCCGGTTAGAGACCTCCACTTTCCCATTTGTTTGCGGATGATATAGGGATGCCACCTTGTGCCTCACATCATACTTGGTCAACATATTTCTCAGTTGTGAGTTGCAGAAGTGAGATCCCCCATCACTTATAAGGACCCTTGGGACACCGAACCGGGCAAAAATATTCTTCTTGATGAACTTGATCACTATTTGTGCATCATTTTTCGGTGTTGCAATGGCCTCCACCCATTTGGAAACATAGTCCACCTCCACCAAGATATATTGATTGGAGAATGAAGGTGGAAGTGGACCCATAAAATCTATGCCCCAACAATCAAACACTTCAATCTCCAATATGTTTTGCAGTGGCATCTCATCCCTCTTAGATATGTTCCCGATCCTTTGGCACTTGTCACAACTCTTCACATGATTGTAAGAGTCCTTGAAGATTGAGGGCCAAAAGAGCCCATATTGGAGGACCTTTGCAGTTGTCCTATCCCCATTGTAATGTCCACCATATGGAGAGTTGTGGCAATGCTACAAAATACTCCTCACTTCCTCTTGACTAACACACCTCCTCCATAAGCCATCCGGTCCAACCTTGAACAAAAATGGATCATCCCACACGAAATGGTTGGCATCCCGGAAGAATTTTTTCCTTTGTTGCCAAGTGAGGTGCTTTGGAACAATGTTGGCTGCCTTGAAATTTGCCATGTCGGCAAACCATGGTCTTTCATGCACCAGAAATAAGGCTTCATCCGGGAACTCATCCCGAATGTCCTTTTCTTCTGCAGTAACCTCTTCATTCAACAACCGGGACAAGTGGTCTGTCACCACATTTTCGCTGCCCTTTTTGGCCTTAATGACTAAGTCAAATTCCTGCAACAATAGAATCCACCTTATGAGTCTTGGTTTAGAATCTAACTTAGTCAACAAATATTTAATTGCAGCATGATCAGTAAAAACAGTGACTTGTGACCCAATCAAGTAGGAACGAAAGTTTTCCAATGCAAACACTATGACTAGCAACTCTTTTTCAGTTGTTGCATAATTTATTTGGTTCTCATTGAGAACCTTGCTAGCATAGTGAATGGCATGGAAAAACTTGTCCCTTCGCTGCCCCAAAACTGTCCCAATTGTGTAGTCACTAGCATCACACATTAATTCAAATGATGACTCCCTGTTGGGTGCAACAAGAATGGGAGCAGTGATCAACTTGTCTTTCAAAATTTGAAAAGAGGTAAGACAAGCAGTATCAAACACAAATGGGGTGTCCTTGTTCAAAGGGCTACACAACGGCTTGGCTATCTTTGAGAAGTCTTGGATGAACCGCCGGTAAAAGCCTGCGTGCCCAAGAAAACTCCTCACACCCTTGACATTCACTGGTGGAGGTAGTTTCTCAATTACATCAATCTTTGATTTATCCACCTCGATCCCCTTAGCTGAAATCTTGTGCCCAAGCACAATGCCCTCCTGCACTATAAAATGACACTTCTCCCAATTTAAGACTAAATTGGTGTCCATGCACCTCTTTAACACAACAGCAAGGTTAGACAAGCAATTATCATAAGAGGAACCGAAAACAGAAAAATCATCCATGAAAACTTCAATGTATTTTTCTACCATATCAGAGAAAATGGAAATCACACACCTTTGAAATATTGCAGGCGCATTGCAAAGACCGAAAGGCAACTTCCGATAGGCAAAAACTCCAAACGGACATGTGAAGGCAGTTTTCTCTTGGTCTTCCGAGTTAACCGCAATTTGGTTATAACCCGAATAACCATCCAAGAAACAATAATAAGCTTGCCCGACCAACCTCTCCAGCATTTGGTCCATGAATGGAAGTGGGAGGTGATCTTTTCTAGTAGCTTGATTTAGCTTCCGGTAATCTATACACATTCGCCAACCTGTGACCGTTCTAGTTGGGATCAACTCATTCTTCTCGTTGTTCACGACGGTCATGCCACCTTTCTTGGGAACCACTTGTACCGGACTCACCCAAGCACTATCTGAAATCGGATAGATCATTCCGGCTTCAAGGAGTTTCAGCACCTCCTTCCTTACCACTTCTTTCATTGTAGGATTGAGCCTCCTTTGCGGTTGGACCATCGGTTTAAATTCAGCCTCCATCATGATCTTGTGCATACAAAATGTAGGGCTAATACCTTTCAAATCTGAGATGGACCATCCAATGGCTGTTTTATGCTCTCTAAGCACCCTTACCAGTTTCTCCTCTTCCAATTTGGATAATACATTGCTCACTATGACAGGATTTTCATCATTCTCACCAAGGAACACATATTTTAAGTGGGGAGGTAGAGGTTTAAGCTCTAACTCGAGCTTCTCTTGTTCTTTATCCTTCTTAAGCTCTTCTTTCTTAGTATTAACAGCAAGTTGCTTGGGTTGAGCTTCCAGATCACACAAACACTCCTCTATTTCCTTATCCCATTTCTCATCAAGATTTTCAATAGAGTTCACAATTACCTTCTCAAGAGTAGAGGAGTGGTGTTGATGTGCAAAGGCTTCTTTAGCCACTACATCCACAATGTCCATGCGGAAACAATTCTCTTCATCACTCGGGTGATGCATAGCTTCAAATACATTGAAAGTAACCTCTTCATCTTGCACTATGAGTCGAAGTTGGCCTTTTTGTACATCTATCAAAGCACGGCCAGTTGCTAGAAATGGTCTCCCCAATATAAGTGGAACTTCTGCATCCTCCTCCATGTCTAATATCACAAAATCCGCTGGGAAGATAAACTTATCCACTTTAACCAAGACATCTTCCAAAATACCATAAGGACGCTTGATTGATCTATCGGCTAGTTGGAATGCCATCCTTGTTGGTTTCACTTCGTCACCTCCAGGCTTGTTCAAGATTAAAAGCGGCATCAAATTGATACTCGCCCCCAAGTCACACAAGGCCTTACCAATAGCAACACTCCCAATAGTGCAGGGGATTGTAAAACTACCAAGATCTTTAAGCTTTGGAGGTAGCTTCCTTTGAAGTATCGCACTACATTCTTCGGTCAAGGCAACAGTTTCACCTTCTTTAAACCTCCTTTTCTTCGTAAGCAACTCCTTCATGAACTTTGCATAAGTTGGCATTTGCTTTAGTGCTTCAGCAAAGGGTATGTTGATCTGTAGCCTCTTGAAGATGTCAAGAAACTTGGCAAACTTCTCTTCCTTCTCCTTCTTCTTGCTCAAATGAGGATATGGCAACTATAAGAGGGGATCTCTTGAGGCTTGTCTCCATCTTTCAAAATCTGACTTTTACTCCTCCTCAGAATTGAATTTTCATCCACTAGCTTTTCTCTCTTGTTTTTCTCACTATCTTTTTCTTCTTCCTCTATTACCACCTCTTTGCCTTTTTCCTCATTGTTCTCTCTTTTTTCAGCACTCAACTCAGTTTTTTCATCAACTCTCTGATTTTTCATCAAAGGCTCACCACTCTCTTTCTCAAGACTTTTACCACTCCTCAAAACAATAGCCTTACAATGCTCTTTAGGATTGGTTTGAGTATTACCTGAAAATCTGCTGCTAGATTGCTCCGCTAGGTGCTTTGCAATTTGTCCAACTTGAACCTCCAAGTTCTTTATGGAAGCATCGGTGTTTTTCTGGTTTGACATGGACATTTGCATGAATTGATTGAGGGTGTTCTCCAAGATAGAAGTCCTGTCTTGAGGCGGTGGTGTGGGTTGAGGCTTACTTGCTTGTACGGCATCTTGTTTCCAACCAAAACTTGTTTGATTCCTCCACCCTTGGTTGTAATTGTTGGAGTATTGGTTGTTACCTTGCCGCCCATAGTTCCCCATATAATTAGCTTCCTCATGGGAACTAGGTGTGGCCTCACACCTTCCATTATCATGATCTCCTCCACAAAAATCACATCTCATTACCTGTTGAGGTGGCATGGTTGTCCCTTGAATGGTTTGGAGTTGTTGTGGGAGTTGAGCTAGTTGCTTGGTGATGGACTCAAGTTGTTGTGTCATAAAGTTTATTTTGAGCCAAAAGTGCAGTTTGTGAGTCTAACTCCAATACTCCCCTTCTTGATGTGGTACCTTGGTCATGATGCATAAGATAGTCATTAGATGCCATAGCCTCTATCAAAATCAATGCTTCCTCCGGTGTCTTTGTGTTCATGGAACCTCCAGCTGAGGCATCCAACATATACCTGGTTGACGGCCTCAATCCATTGTAAAATGTTTGCATTTGGGTAAGATCATCAAACCCATGATTTGGACATCTTTGGAGCAAGTCTTTGAACCTTTCCCATGTGTCATGAAGAGTCTCACCCTCTTGTTGAGCAAAGCTTATGATATCACCCCTTGTCTTCACAAATCTTGAGGTGGGAAAGAACCTTGCTAGAAATTTTGCCTCTAAGTCATCCCATGTAGTGATGCTCCCCCTTTGTTGAAATTGGATCCAAGACTTGGCTCTATCTCTTAGAGAGAAAGGAAACAACCTTAGGCGAAGTGCATCATCGAAAGCACCATTCATCTTCATCGTATCACATAACTCCAGGAAGTAGGAGACATGATTATTAGGATCCTCTTTCTCCAACCCGACAAATTGATTTTGTGAAACCATATTCAAGAAAGCTGGCTTGATTTCAAAATTGGTACAATTCACTGGAGGCCTCACTATGCTAGTGACATGTCGATTGACATTTGTATTGGCATAGTCCCCAAGTGTCCTTCGTGGAGCACCTTCACCATTGCCTGCCATCTCAAGTGGTTCTTGCTGAACTTGTGAAGTGGATGTCCCTTGTGCTCTTTCTTGTCATGCTAAATACTTCTGCTGTCTTGCTTGACTCTGATTCTTCCTAGCCACTCTTTCTATTTCAGGACCGTAGAGAAGTTGGTCAGCTGGGATAGTACCTCGCATGCACAAACAGTCTAGCAACCAAGAATGTTAGCAATAAATGACAGCAAAGAGAAACAGATTAGTAAAACAGGAAAAAAAATAAAATTGTGCTCAAATTAGTAATTGAAATGGGTATGCTAATATTGAAATTCAATCCCCGGCAATGGCGCCAAAAACTTGTTGAGACTTCGACAAGTTTACCGAGTCGTATAAGTAATACGATGGTGAGACCGATATCGTTCCCACGGGGACTGAGACAAGTACTAGCACATACCAAATCTACTACTATCTAAGCAAATCTTTGGATGGAAGGGAGCTCAATACTAAATACCAAGACCAATAAGAGTGAAAATAAACAGAATAAAAAGGAACAAACTCTTGTTGTAATTTTCTCAAATACTTGGAAGGCAATAAAAGGTGGTTTTCAAATATGATGAACAATGTTGGGATTAGACTTCACTAAACCTTAGCCTCATGCAATACCAAGACTACCGATCCAGTTTATGCTTCAATTATTAAAATCAACCCACAAAATTACTCAAGCCCTGATTCCTCAGATGACAAGAGCCTAAATCCACTAATAGACCCTAATTCCTTAGGTGGCCTAGATTAATGAATTTGCATTAAGAGTAGGGATTATGCGATTACTAATAAACCAAAATCCATTCATAGATGCAAGGTTTACTAGGTTATTAATTCCAGATCAAGAATCAATAAGAACCTCCCCATTGCAAATCAATTCTTATGAACAGTTCATGGATGATCAGACCACAAAAAGCATTAAGCGTAGGAATTAAACACTAATAGAGAGGCATAAACACAGATTGATAAATCAAAGCAATTACATGATATTCAGTTTAGCTACATCTAATCCCAACAAAAAGGGATTTAGCTACTCATAGAGAAAGAGAAATCCAAAACAAAAGAAATAGATATAAAGGAGAGAAGGGACTCCATGGAGGCTTCCACAGTAGCCACAGCGGCCTCTAGCTCGGAGAATTAGGGTAAAATTCTGGTGGAAAAACATCTCCCTTATGTTTTGCCCAAAGGTCTTATTTATAGATCAGGGAAAAATTGCGCGTCACAGCCGTGATGGTCATCACGACCAGGCCGTGATGGGCTCTGCCATGGGCGCTCTTTCAAATTTTCATCTGTCACGGCCGTGACAGTCATCACGGCTAGGTCGTGATCAGTTCTGCCTGTGAGGGTTTGGTTGTCACAACCGTGATTCTCATCACGGCTAGGCCGTGACCAACTCTGACTTTTGCCTTCTTTCTGTTTTAGCTCTGCTCGATCATGGCCGTGATGGTCATCACGGCTAGGCCGTGATGGGCTCTGTTTGGCTCATTTTCTTCTCTATTCAAGCTCTATCTTCATACAAACTTCATCATGGTCAATCTTGAGCATTTTATCCTTCATTTCTGCAAAACAATACCACAAAACCACCTTACCCGTTCCAAGGTAAAAACTATCTAAAAATCAAATTAAGTATGCCTAAACTATTTGAAAATGCATGCAAAATGATATACAAATATGAGGTGTAAT
Organism: Sophora flavescens; assembly: GCA_030762895.1. NCBI lineage: Eukaryota > Viridiplantae > Streptophyta > Magnoliopsida > Fabales > Fabaceae > Sophora > Sophora flavescens. The sequence continues at coordinate 253,470,549 of CM061062.1, read as the reverse complement.
CACACTCATCAGCAAGCCAAGTGCCAAAAGATGCTCACAATACAAAGCCGTCACATACTGACTAGTCTCAGAAACTTCCTAGTTCTTTTTCCCTTAGTACATTGTCAATGGACAAAATAGCTCCATTTGCTATGAAGCTTCATGCATTTGATGGTTTCTTTTTTTTTTCAAACAGAGCAAAGTGCTTGATTGTGGGACTAATAATGTAGGACTAATTCATCAGTCACATTTGCTACAGGATCCTTACATTGGAGAATGTTGTTGGTTTTATTGCTCATAAATCGATTGTATTTGATAAATCTTAAAACTCGACCAACTTAAAGAGAAGAATTATTCATCACCACACATACAACCACCATTGAAATAGTAAACTCTTTGTATTATGTTAAATTTTACAATATAACATAATTCCAAAAGAAAATAAGAAATCAAGACATAGAGGATCTGTAACATCATAGATGCAAAAATAACTTATGCGCTCAATTTATTTCGAACCTTATATTACTATATCCCAATTAATAAAGATTACATCACAAGATTTCACTTGGCCTCCATTCGTAGCAGATAGACGACTTGTTTTTTTATCGATCGATAAACATGGAAGTTTTGTTTCTATGCTCCAAAGGCAATCAGGGTTGCAATATTTTCTATCTATGTTGTCTTTGTAAATGTCAACCCAATGCAATACACCATCCCATGTCATGTCGCAGAAAAACAATGTAGTTCCCCAATATTTAGGGTAAAACGAAAAATTGTACATGGCATGGAAGGCGAGATCATGAACACCAAGGTCATCGTCTTTGGATTTACAATGAACTCACAGAGGTATACCACTGCCCATGTTATTCGTTATGTTAACACTTACTTGGTAACGAGGGAGGCCGAATCCCTCAGTAACCGCCACAAGAGCAAGTAAAAATATGGGCAGCAAGAAGATATGAATGCCAGACCGATCCATCTGTAACACCCAGATTTTTCTGCTTTCTAAGATCGGTATAAATATAAATTAACGTTTATATTTTTATCTAAAATTTATAAAATGATTTTGGGAAAACCAAAGTCATATTCATATTATACTTATTTTTATAAGTATACGGTTAAATTTTTGGTTGAAAATTCAGACGGAACCCGGTCTGCGTTTTCACTGACAGTTAGATTTTACTTATCAGAAAACCTAATTTTGACCCGAGAATGAAATGATTAGATTCTATATCTCATTTCCAACAATATAGGTTATTTTGAAAATTTTCAAAATAAATAGGTTATTATATGTGATTCGGGTGTAAAACACTAAATCGGGTAATCGACGGAGTCGAGAACGGACGTGCGGAGACAAAATCCAACATTCAATGGATGAAGACAAGTGATAACTCATAAGGTTGAGTCATATAGATGAATCACATTAGTCACGATGGCTTTTTAGGGATTTTACAATTATGTCCTTTATGTTGGTTTTAATCACAAGTTTGCCATTGTACAAGATTATAATTTTGTCACTAGAAAATTAAGCCTTGGACCCTTTTAACCCTTAAACCCCAAGTCCAAGTCTCCTCCATGAGCCCACTCCAATTCTATAAAAGGCAATGTTCATCATCTTCACCAAGTTTCACCATTTTCTGTTAAAAAGCTTAAGTTACATAGTCTTAATTTGTAAAGTAATTGCTTGATTCCTTGCTCATTTTTAATTTCCAAAAGGTATATCATACTCTCCTCACTTGATTATCATCATAATATTCAAGTATTTTCATGATTCAATGCCTTGTTCATCATTTTCAATTCCGAGATCTAGAAACTTTGATAATTCATAGAAAATCATAGAAAAATCCTAAATATATGAAACCAAGTTTTATGTTCCTATTATCAACTCTACTATCATAATCCAAAAGTTTGTTGCAAAAAAAGTTTTCCTCCCCATTTAATTTGTCAAGGCCGAACCCTATAAAAAGTGGGTGGAGGAACATTTGTTCAATTTTTAGAAAGTGATCATATATTTCATCTTTCTAATATGTATTGATGTTGAATCCAAGTTCTTGTATCAAACCAAAATTTCTTGCTCTATTTTCATGCTTTGTCCAAAATCATACTTTGAGGAACTTGGAAGATTTTAATTCATTCTTTGTTGATTAACAACTAATCTACTGTTTTAAGTGTAAAGTATCATTAATCCAAAGACTTAAACAATTTTAGAAATTTTAAGCCATAAAACCTACACAAGGTCGTGACCTATAAGTGGTGTATAGTTGATGTTATTTGCCTGTTTTGATTGGTTGAGTTGTGGTTTGTTGAAGGATAAAGACTTGTGCCGTGCACGTGTGTTACCGATTTCCGGATTCGCGACAAGTTTTAAATCGGAAGCTAATTGGAATTCTTCGAGAGGTAAGAGGGGATTGCTTGAGGGATTTTTCCGATGGCTGCGTGCTATCTAGTTGATGTCTGTATTATTTATCTATGGTGTTTGTTTCAGTTGTGTTAATTTTATCTGTGATGGGTTATCTGCACTTAATTGTTTATTTGCAGTTATATATTATAATGTTGTGATGCATGATCTACTTGGGAATATTGCTATGATGTTGTTATTGATTGTTGTTTGAGAAGCCTGACAGTGGTCAGTGCCTAATCAATTAACCAGATAAAAGCTTTAAGAAGCTCTATAAATTATATTCAAAGCTTAACGGTGAAATATTGGAATATAATATTGATGGAAAATATTATTTGGAAAAAATAAGAAATGTTGGAAAATATTTTTATTTTAATGATTTATCAGTGTAAGAGTGAACTATGAGTCACAACGAGGACGTAACCGTGAAATTATTTTTGTACTGCGAATTTTTACGCAAGAAATTCCGTAATATTATAAAAAGTTATTTTATAAAATTAATCTTCGAAAATAACTTCATTATGATTTTAGAAAAATATTTAAGTGGAAAAGTTTAAGAATTGGCTTAAACGCCTTTAAAAATGCTAGACGACGGTAATTTGGAAAAGTATCGACAGCAAGAAAACGCCTGTTGCTTGGATTAGTTATTACTCGGGTTCTTGATTCACTATCATTGCTCTGATTAATTGTATCTTCTGGCCTTGGTTTTTGCTTGAGGACAAGCAAAGTTTTAAGCTGGGGGTGATTTGATGAGTGTGAATCCACCTCATATTTCATGAACAATTTTGCATGCATTTCCATATAGTTTAGGCATATTTAATTTGATTCTTAGTTAGTTTTTACTTTGGAACGGAGAAGGCGGTCTTGTGGTGTTGTTTTGCAGAAATTAATGATTAAATGCTCAGAATTAGCCTTGATGGAGCTTGGATGGAGATAGAGCGTGAAAAGTGAAGATATTGATCCAAGCAGAGCCCATCACGGCTTAGCCGTGATGGCAACCACGGTCGTGATCAAGCAGAGCTGGAAAGAAAGAAGGCAAAAAGTCAGAAGCTGTCACGGCCTAGCCGTGATGCCTATCACGGCCGTAACACATTAATGGAACCAGACCCCTTCTAGGCAGAATCTATCCCTAGCCGTGATAAGCATCACGCCGTGATTGATCAAAAAGTGAAGAGGCGCCCAGGGCAGAACCTGTCACGGCCTAGCCGTGATGGCCATCACGACCGTGACGCACGCCTAACTTATAAAAAGGCTTCTGGGCAAAACAGAAAGAGGATCCTGAACCCTAAAACATACTCTCTGGATGTTGTGGCTGCTATGGATCCTTCCATGGAGTTCTTCCCTTCCTTTATTCCTATTTCTTTTCTTTTAGTTTTATCTATGATTATGCGTAGCTAAACCCCCTTTTGTTGGGGTTAGATGATGACTTTTCTGAAATTGGTTGTAATACATATTCCTATTTCTTATGAGTATTTGACTCCTAGCTTAATGCTTTCCTAGGTTTGATCATCCTTGGAATGAATTGTTGCTTTGATAGACAATTGATAGATTGATGTTAAGGAATGCTCATGAATCAATTGCCAAGTAGTTCATGAACCTAGACATAGGTCTTGGGGTGCTTGCAATCTTATAAGTCTTAGCTCCTCATGCAAATTCTCAGATTAATCCACCTAAGACATTAGGGTTTAATTTGGGATTTTAGGCTCATTCCACCTAAGACATTAGGGTTTGAGTAATTCAAAAGGCTTGATTGTCATAATTGAATTAGGAATTGTGTTATTAACCATTTCATTATAATCAAGGGAGGATTAGTATAGTCTAACCCTGACAATTTCATCTATTTGTTATCACATCTCTATTTGCCTGTTAAGTGTTTGTGAAAACTCCTAAAAGAATAAAAACATTTCATTCTTGTCTGTTTTGTTTTGTTTACTTTTACTGGGCTTGGTACTTAGTATTGAGCTCCCTTCCATCCAAAACGATCGTCTAGATAGTAGTCCGATTTGCGAAGTGGTACTTGTCCACGATCCCTGAGAACGATATCCGGTCTCACCACTGTATTACTTGTTTGCGAATAGGTATACTTGACGAAACCGTATCAAGTTTTTGGCGCCGTTGCCGGGGATCGTGTGCCAATATCACGAGTACCAAAGGGGACTCCTAATTTAGACATTTTTCTTTTCCATTTTCTGTTTTTCTTTTTTTTTTTTCCTTGCAACTGCATAACTGTCCACTTTTAGCTTGACTTGTGCTTGCTATATTATTGCTCTTCTACTCTGTTTGCTCCTTGTATGCGAGGTACAATCGACCCAGGTGAACTTCAATTCGACCCTGAGATCGAGAGACTTTGTAGAAAGAATAGAAAGGAAGCCAAAGCAAGAGAGAACAAAGGAGAAACATCTTCTAGAGTGCAAGAACCACAAGTGGAGTTACCAAGTGTGCAAGAACCACAAGTTGAAGTAGCAACTGTCACCATGGCTGACAACAATGAACAAAGGAGGACAATGGGGGATTACACTTCCCCTAAAGTCGATAGATGTGGAACTCCAATTGTTAGACCTGCAGTGGCTTGCAACAACTTTGAAATCAAGGCATCACTTCTCAATCCTGTGCAGCAAAATCAATTTGGAGGTTTGGAGAGTGAAGACCCTCATTCTCACATTGGCACATTTATTGAGTTGTGTGACACTATCAAGCTAAATGGAGCTTCCGATGAGGCTATTCGTTTAAGGCTTTTCCCTTTCTCCTTGAGGGATAGAGCTAAGTCATGGCTTCAATCCCATCCTCATGGGAGCATCATTCTTGAAGTTGAAGCCATGACTTACCTCTAGTCCTATTGTTGTTGAAGTTGAAGAACCAAAGAGAGAAAAATTGGTGGATGAAGAGTTTACAAAAAAGAAGACTAAAAGGCAAATTCTTGAAGAAGTTGACAATCCTAAGGAGTTGCCACCATATTTCAAGATACCATATCCTCAAATGTTGAAGAAGGAGGTAAAGGATCAACAATTCTCTAAGTTATTGGATGTGTTCAAAAAGCTGCAAATCAACATCCCTTTTGCTTAGGCTCTTCAACAAATGCCTTCCTATGCCAAGTTTATGAAGGAGATTCTTACTAACAAGAGGAAGTGGAAGGAGAATACGGTCATGCTCACGGAAGAATGTAGTGCCATACTCCAAAGGAAGTTGACGGTGAAGATGAAGGATCCGGGTAGCTTTACTATCCTATGTGCTATTGGTCACTTGAACATTAGAGGAGCTTTGTGTGATCTTGGTGCAAGCATCAATCTTATGCCTCTCTCCATTTTCAAGAAGTTGGGAATTGGTGAAGTCAAGCCAATCAGGATTTCTCTCCAATTGGCGGATCGCTCCATTACGTATCCTTATGGTGTAGGGGAGGATTTATTGGTAAAAGTGGACAAGTTCATCTTCCCGATACACTTTGTGGTGTTGGATATTGCGGAAGATAGTGAGACTCCATTGATTCTTGGGAGGCCATTCCTAGCCACGGGTAGGGCTTTGATCGATGTGAACCAAGGGAAGTTGGTGCTTAGAGTCCAAGATGAAGAGGTCACCTTCAATGTCTTTGAGGCAATGAGGCATCCAAGTGATAAAGATAAATGTATGAGTGTGGACCTTGTTGATTCATTGACTAACAAGAGTGTGCAGCGAACTTTCGAAGATTCATTGGAAGCGGCTCTTATGGTTGAGAAGATAGAAAAAGAGATATGTGAGGAAGAAGTTGAGGTCATGGTTAAATCTCTTGAGGCTTGCCCAGTTTTGAATAATAACGACGACAAAGTTGTGGAGGATGTGCGGATTGAAGACAAGGGTGAAACACCCATGCTAGAGTTGAAGGAACTTCCATCCCATCTCCGTTATTCTTTCCTTGGAGTGAATTCTTCATTCCCGGTGATCATTAGTAGCGGATTGAACTATTTGGAGGAAGAGAAGTTGTTGACAGTGCTTAGAGAGCACAAATCCGCAATTGGGTGGTCTATGTACGACTTGAAAGGAATAAGTCCCTCATTTTGTATGCACAAAATCCTTGTGGAGGAAAATTTCAAGCCGGTTAGACAACCCCAAATAAGACTCAACCCAAACATGAAAGAAGTTGTAAGGAAGGAGGTTGTGAAGATTTTGTATGCGGGCATAATCTATCCAATCTCTGATAGTCCATAGGTGAGTCCGGTCCAAGTTGTTCTAAAGAAAGGGGGATGACGGTTGTTGCAAATGATAGAAATGAACTCATTCCCTTAAGGACCGTTTCCGGATGGAGGGTGTGTATTGATTATAGAAGGTTGAATGAGGCTACGAGAAAAGATCATTTTCCCTTGCCTTTCATTGATCAAATGCTAGAGAGGTTGGCAGGCCACGTCTTTTACTGCTTCCTGACACGAATTCGGGAAGTGTACCGGGTCGTTGCAAGTAATAAAACGGTAGGAACCGGAAATCGTCCTCAGGGATCGTGGACAAGTACCACTTCACAAATTAAACTACTATTTATGCGAATCTTGTTTGGAATGAAGGTAGCTCTAACATCTAATGAAGCAAACAAGAATAAAATGTTTTTGTTCTTTTAGGTATTTTATCAAACACTTAATAGGCAAACAGAAATGTGAACAACAAATAGATAGAATTGTTAGGGTTAGACTAGGCTAATCCTCCCTTGGTGCTATGAAATGATAAATAACACAATTCCTACTTCAATTATGACAATCAAATCTTCTTCAAATACTCAAACCCTAATGTCTTAGGTGGAATGAGCCTAATCTCCCAAATTAAACCCTAATGTCTTAGGTGGATTAACATGAGAAATTGCATTAAGAGTCAAGATTCATAAGATTGTAAGAACCCCAAGACCTATGTCTAGGTTCATGAACTACTTGGCATTTGACTCAAGAGCATGCCCTAACATCAACCTTTCAATTGTCTATTAAAGCAACATATCATTCCTAGGATGATCAAGCCAAGGAAAGCATTAAACATGGAATCAAACACTCATAAAGAAATAGGAAATTGCATTATAATCACTTCATGTTACAACCAAATTCAGAAAAACCATTGTCTAACCCTAACAAGGGGAGTTTAGCTACACATCATCAAAGTAAAAGGGAAAAGAAAAGATAAAAAGATGAAGGAAGGGAGGAACTCCATGGAAAGTGCCCAGCAGCAGCCACAGCAGCAGAAATTGCCTTTTTAGGGTTTGTAGCCGCCTCCTTTCTCCCCAAATCCAATCACCCCTTCAGTTCTACCCTAAAACAGCTTATAACAGGGGTTCTGAGTTTCGCACGCTCGCGGGGCGAGACGTATCTCGCGAGGCGAATCTTAAAAATCTGATCTTCAGGGATTCGTCCTCTCGAGAGGCGAGAAGGTAACTCGCGCGGCAAGGCAGAAAGGGTGAAGTTTCTGGCACAGTCAGGCCTTCTGGGTCACGAGGCGAGATGGTGATTCGCGGGGCGAGACAGAAAGGTTGACTGTTGTTGCTCTGGCTGGTCCTCTGGCTCGCGAGGCGAGATTTAGTCTCGCGTGGCGAAGATTCAAAATTCGGCTTTGCTCAATTTCTTCTCTTTTCAGGCTTTCTCTTCATCCAAGCCTTATCAAGGCCAAATCTTGGGCAATTGCTCATAAATTCCTGCAAAACAACACACAAAACCACATTATCTGTTCCAAAGGAAAAACTAACCAAAAATCAAACTAAAATGGCCCAACTATATGCAAATGCATGCAGAAATATACATGGAAAATGAGGTGAAATCACACTCATCAAATCACCCCAAGCTTAAGACTTTGCTTGTTGATCAGCCTCTGGCTCAGCTAGTTTTATGGCTAGTATGACCGTGGTTTTGTGCTAATTTTATATCGTTTTCGCCCAAATTAGACTTGATTCTCTTTAAGCATCATTCTGAGTCGTTTAATTATTTTTAGGTTAATTTAGTTGATTTAGAGTCGAATAAAGTACTTAATGTTAATCCTTGTTTTCAGGTAATAAAAAGAAGCAGTTCTGGATGTCTCGGCCCGCGAGAAGGCATTCGCCTCGCGAGCCTGAAGGCGACTGTTCCAGAAAATGCAATCCTCTCTGTCTCACCCCGCGAATACGTGACTCGCCTCACGAGTAATCCAACCCTGGAAGACCATAAGCCATCACGGCTTACCCGTGTTGAAGGTCACGGCTGTGACAGTTTGGAATTTGAAGAGTCTCGCCTCGCGAATGATAAGCTCGCCTCGCGAGCTCGCCAAACACTGAAGACAGTTCATAATATTCGCCTCGCGAAGGTGTGCTCGCCTCGCGAGCTCGCGGAATCCAGAAGCTGTATTTAAGTCTGTTTTAGGACAGAACAGTGAGTTTTTTGATATTCTCTTCTCCTTTTCTTTTCTTTACATAGTTGCGGCTGCAACAGTAGAATTAGGTTTAATGCTTTGTTTTTCTTTTGTAATGGAGAACTAGACTCCTTTGATTAATCTACTGTAATCGGGTTCCGCCGTCACTTGAGGTTCTGTAATTCCTGTTTTGTTTGATATTCTCTTTCAATACTTGTTTTATATGTTCTGTTTGCTTAATTCAGAATCGTATAGTATTGGTGTTGATTTATTTCGATGATTGTGTGTTCCTATATTGAATCGCGTTTGCTTAATTCACGTGTGTTCAATCATGTTCGCTTAGTTCATGAGTGCTTCACCCCGTTTGCTTAATTCGGGAATAGGAACATATGTCTCGTAGTATTGATTTCACTTGTTAATTGATGCTACAATCGAAAAGGGATTAGAATCTGCTTAGGGCATGGAATTATGTAAAACAATGATAGTGGGAAACCGAGAACAGTAGGTTGATCGTTTTTTAGCTATTTGATAATTACTTAGTTTGCATTATTTTTTGCTTTGTTTTCTTGATTTCGTTTCAAATCTTAAAACCCCCCAAAACTGACTTTTCTGATAATAGCAACCCAAGAGTCCTTGTGAGACGATACTCGAGTTGTCGCTCCCTAAACTACATTTTTACAAACCGCTCGCTTTTTTGGCGCGTGAGTGATAGCGCGTTCAAAAATTGGCGCCGTTGCCGGGGACTCTTGTTGTTATTAACAGAAAATAAAAATTAAAAAAAAAAAAAAATCTCTTTGCTGAATTAGTTACGGCTGCTTTGTCTGGTTGTGAATTTTAGTACGCCCCATGGATAATTATATGCAAGATTTTATGCCTAATGTTGATTATGAACCATGCATATATTATCCTAACTTTGATAGGCCACCACCATGCATATATTATCCTGATTTTAGTAAACCACCACCATGCATAAATTATCCTAACTTTGATGGAAGTTATGAGTTTAGCAGTGGCTTTGACATGATTGGAGTGAATGAGGAGCAACCTTTTTATCAGAGCCAACAAAGTGGAGGACAGGGCATCTTGGATGAGATAGCTTCTCTGGTGCAACAACATATGACAGAACAAAATCGTCAATTCCAAGCAAGTCTTCAGCAAATGGCAGAGAACAATCAACAGATGGCAGAGCAAACTCAACGGATAGAAGAGAACAATCAACGGATAGCAAAACAAAATCTTGAATCCCAACAGAGGATAGAAGCTAATTTTCAGAAGTTGTCCATTCAAATTGATCACATTGTCTCCACCTCGGCTGCACTGCAAACTCCACATCCCCTTGAAGAACATACAGATTCACACGTAGTTATTCTTGACAATACCTCTGAGGATAATTTTGATAATAATGTCAAGAATACTTCTGTTGATGAACTGTGTCTTGAATCTCCAGATATTCATACCTCCCCTGATTCTATCTATTATACTTCATGTGCTGATTGTACTGACACTGGTTCGTGTGTAGCATGTTTTGAAAACTCATTCTTTTCAGGGTGTGAGGAGCAAAACGTCCATATGGAACAGGAGACATATGAGGTTGAGGGCCCTGTTCGGCCAGGAAACATAGAAAATGAGGATCAGGAGGACATCTGCTTCACCATGCTTGAGGATAATGAAGAACCTTTGGAATTAGATGCATGTATTGAAAGTAATGGGATGGATGAACTGTGTGTTGAATTTCCAGACATTCAGGCCTTTACTGATTCAGTTTATTGTATCATATGTACTGACTCTACTAACACTAACCTTTGTGTGGTGTGTGCTGAGATTTCTGCAGGCTTAGCAGGTGATGGATTTGTTAATGCAGTGAATGAAGATCGTGCAGAAGTTGAAGCAGCACCGGAGACCCCAGCTACCTGTTTGTCACCTCCCACTGTGGAACAACCGGGAATGGAGTTCAAGCCTCTGCCAGAGAGACTGGATTTTGTACCATGGCCAGTCCAAGAGGTTGAACCCCGATTTTATTGGGAGGACTTTGTTGAGAAAGAGGTCAACCTTGACCCAAGAGGGAGTGAGAAGTCCGCCGCACTTGGCGGAGGCACCATAACTGTCTAGCACTCACCTCCATATCAAGGCTGCAAGTTAGGGGACCATGGAACAAGCTTCAGTCCCTTGTCTATCATTTGGGAATTATGCTACAAGCCTTGGGATCCGGTAGGATCATACTGCAATTTGGGTATTCCGTGGCCGCTGTATCACAGATAGTGGGATCCCGGTGGAACCGCCCCCATGAGTTTTCTCTGAACCCTTTCATTTTTAATTATGCTTGCTTTATTTTTGTTTTTTTTTCTTTTAGTTCCTGAATAATTTGAGAAGATCAGGAGTATGTGTGTTGAGTCTTGTGTTGGCTAGCTTGCTGGATTTTAATTGAATTTTGCATAGATGGATTGCATGTTATGTGTTGACTGTTTTCCCCCTAGGTTTTGAAAATTGAAAATTGATCCCCATGTGAAGAATTGAAAACTGAACTTTGAGATATTTTGTTATGATTGCATGATTTATGATAAGTTTGGGGTGAAGGGAAGCACACACTAGGGATTGAATCTTGGTCAAACAATTTGCAAAAATGTCCAGGTGAGGATTTGAGCCTCCAACATGTTTTTAACTGTGTGAATCACTTTTGAGCTGCGCTTTCCCGAGTTTGCTTGAATTTCTTCTTGGTTTGCATGTCTATGTGTTTGCATCAAATGATTTAGGCAATTTTCTTTGTAAATAACCACTTGGCCTAAATTGAACCAGTCCCTAATGCATGTTCCTTAGTTAGCCCCATTGAGCCTAATTAGCCTATTATTTCTTGATGACCTCATGTTATGAGCGTAAATCTGAAAAACCATGTTAACCCAATCTTAGGATTAGGAGAGCATGGAATCTTAGCAAGAAAATGGTTGCAAGAAACTAAGTTCGGGGTGGCTACAAGGATACGATGTGTTGTTTGGGATTGGGAAAAAGAAAAAAAATATAATAAAAAGGTTGGAGCCAAAGAAAAAAAACAGAAAAAAAGAAAGAAATAAAAGAACAAAAATGTCAAAAAAAAAAAAAGATTATCTAAAGAAGGAAAATGCTGTAGTCACCCAAAGCATAAAGAAAAATGGAAAAAGGAATGAGTGGAAATTCAAAGTGTAAAATGTTCATGCTCTCTTAATTCCTAGGGACTTCAGCCCAGTACCTTTGTATATCCTACCCTTAGCCAGGCCCCATTACAACCTTTAAAAGACCTTTTGATGTTGCATGCATGTTTTCCGTGGGAACCTTGTCTGAGGTGAAAATCAAATTCAGGGGAAGTGCTCTTAAAAGTGAAATTGAGTGAAATGTTGATAACCTAGACAAAAACTGAGCGGATGAGTGAAACACTAAATGCCCTTGTGAGGAAGGCAGTTGTTTGAATTTGGTGATCTCCCTTTTGTGTGTAACTTGGATCCCTTTCTTAGATTAATGATTGTTTGAATGATGAAATTCTCAATTGTTTAGAGTGAATGCATGTGGGGATTGCTTTGTTTGAAAGGGGGAACATTGAAGGAAAAATTGTTTTGTTGAAATTGCTTGAAATTTGTGCAAAGTTGATTAAATCTTTTAAGCTTGCCATGTCTTGAGTCTTTTTGAGTTTTTTTGAGTTTTAGTTTGCTTGGGGACAAGCAAAGTTTAAGTTTGGGGTATTTTGATCAGCCTCTGGCTCAGCTAGTTTTATGGCTAGTATGACCGTGGTTTTGTGCTAATTATATATCGTTTTTGCCCAAATTAGACTTGATTGTCTTTAAGCATCATTCTGAGTCGTTTAAGTATTTTTAGGTTAATTTAGTTGATTTAGAGTCGAATAAAGTACTTACTGTTAATCCTTGTTTTCAGGTAATAAAAAGAAGCAGTTCTGGATGTCTCGCCCCGCAAGAAGGCATTCGTCTCGCAAGCCTGAAGGTGACTGTTCCAGAAAATGCAATCCTCTCTGTCTCGCCCCGCGAATACTTGACTCGCCTCGCGAGTAATCCAACCCTGGAAGACCAGAAGCCATCACGGCTTACCCATGTTGAAGGTCACGGCTGTGACAGTTTGGAATTTGAAGAGTCTCGCCTCGCGAATGATAAGCTCGCCTCGCGATCTCGCCAAACACTGAAGACGGTTCATAATATTCGCCTCGCATAGGTGTGCTCGCCTCGCGAGCTCACGGAATCCAGAAGCTATATTTAAGTCCGTTTTAGGACAGAACAGTGAGTTTTTTGATATTCTCTTCTCCTTTTCTTTTCTTTACATAGTTGTGGCTGCAACAATAGAATTAGGTTTAATGCTTTGTTTTTCTTTTGTAATGGAGAACTAGTCTCCTTTGACTAATCTACTGTAATCGGGTTCTGCCGTCGCTTGAGGTTTTGTAATTCCTGTTTTGTTTGCTATTCTCTTTCAATACTTGTTTTATATGTTCTGTTTGCTTAATTCAGAATCGTATAGAATAGGTGTTGATTTATTTCGATGATTGTGTGTTCCTATATTGAATGGCGCTTGCTTAATTCGCGTGTGTTCAATCATGTTTGCTTAGTTCATGAGTGCTTCACCCCGTTTGCTTAATTCGGGAATAGGAACATATGTCTCGTAGTATTGATTTCGCTTGTTAATTGATGCTACAATCGAAAAGGGATTAGAATCTGCTTAGGGCATGGAATTATGTAAACCAATGATAGTGGGAAACCGAGAACAGTAGGTTAATCGTTTTTTAGCTATTTGATAATTACTTAGTTTGCATTATTTTCTGCTTTGTTTTCTTGATTTCGTTTCAAATCTTAAAACCCCCCAAAACTAACTTTTCTGATAATAGCAACCCAAGAGTCCTTGTGAGACGATACTCGAGTTGTCGCTCCCTAAACTACATGTTTACAAACCGCTCGCTTTTTGGCACGTGTACCACAGCGCGTTCACTTGTCCTCAAGCAAAAACCAAGGCCAGAAGAAGAAAACAAACAGAGCAATGATAGTGATCTAAGAACCCGAGCAAATACTAATCCAAGCAATAGGCATTTCAAACAATCCAGTAAGAGACAATCAATTCAAGTCCAATTAGAGGCTTAGGTTCCTTAGACTCATATTCTCACTGATTTGGGCACTCTTTCTCACTTGAAGCTCACCCCAAGCTTAATACTTTGCTTGGCTCTCTTTCTCACCTCACTCAAGTGTTTAGGGGATAAGACATTTCGCTCCATTTTCCTCAAGGAATGAATTCTACCATAGGCTTGACTATCAACCACATCTCTACTTTATTAATGAAAACACCTAAGAATCAAGAGGTTTTTACTTTGGTTGTAACGTGGCCATGGGATTAATCGTTAGGTGGGGAAGTCAAGAAAAGGAAATTTCAAAAGGCTACACAAAATATCAATCATTGCAAACATGACACCTTCTAAAATACCTTCTTGGGTTTTGATTCGCTTTTCCACCTTTCTTTTCTTTCTTTTTCTTTTATTTCTCATTTTTCTTTTTGTCATCCCCTTCTCTATATATTTTTCTTTTCTTTTGTTTTTCTTTTGCTTGGAGAAGGGGAGATTTTTCAGCTCAAGAGAAATATTTTCCTGATTCTTTCATCCCAAACTTTTTTCCAACGACCTTTTTACCCTTTTGTAATACTTTAGAAGGTATCCTATCAAGCATATTTATCAATATAATTTGAGGTACCAAGAAAAGTATTTTATTCTTTCAGGCTCAAAATTGGGCAACTAAGGGGTAGCATTTAGTCATTCAAAGCTCAGAAGGCCAGAAAAATACCTAGTGCCTCAATCATTTTCAAAAGAGTTTTCAAAAATTTTTAAGCTTCAACATGGTTTTAAGTCAAGTTCTAGAGGAATACAATCCAAGAGGAATAACACTCTAACACAAGAAATAGGGTAGATTTAGTGAGTACCCCTTAATGGCTCAAAAGCTCACATTTATCAGTTCAAAAAAAATCAGTGAGGAACACAAGTCTATAGGAACACATGATAATCATCAACTATCCAAGAACATCTCAAGAATAATTATTTGAAGCCATATCACAAGAATAGAAAAATCAGGGTTCAAAAATTCACTATCACAAATAAATTAGCACTCAGTTCTCACAATCAGATGCTCAATCTAAGCAGGGGGTAACCGAATCATGCGATCATGCAAAACTATGCCTAGATGAATGCAATATGAACAATGCAAAAATTCAAAAATTTACAAAAATACCCTTACCCCAAGCTTAAAAACTTACATTGTCCCCAATGTAAATAATTAAGTTAGAGAGAGGAGAAAAATGGAACAACTCACCAAGGTGGTAGCGGGTGCTGGTTCACAAGCTTTCTGGCTTTGTTTCTCCCTGCCCTTTTCTCCTCCCTCCTTCAAAATCTGAGAGCACTTAACAAAACTATTAACAAATCTATTGATCTTCTCAAATTACTCAAGAGTTGAAAATCAAAAACAAAAGAGAAAAGGAAAAGAAAACTTGGGTTGCCTCCCAATAAGCGCTTCTTTAACGTCACTAGCTTGACGGGTGATTTCTAAGATGGTGCTTTAAGAGGGACGGAGACTGCTTGATGATCAAAGTCTCCTCCAAGGTAGTGCTTGAGCCTTTTCCCATTAACAGTGAAAGTATCTCCGGATGATGGGTCTTCCAGTTCAATTGCACTAAATGGGGAAACGGACTTGACATAGAATGGGCCCGACCACCTTGATCTCAGTTTGCCTGGAAAGAGCTTGAGTCGTGAGTTAAAGAGCAAAACTGACTGGCCTTCTTCGAATTGCTTGCGAAGAATGTACTTGTCATGCCAGAATTTTGTTCTTTCCTTGTAGATCCTTGCACTCTCATAAGCCAAGAGTCGGAATTCATCCAACTCATTCAATTGAAGCAGTCTCTTGTCCATGGCCAGCTTAGTATCAAAGTTCAGGGCCTTTACTGCCCAAAAAGCACGGTGTTGGAGCTCTACCGGAAGGTGGCATGATTTTCCAAACACTAATTGGTAAGGTGACATAACAATGGGTGTTTTATATGCAGTCCGATAGGTCCAAAGTGCATCATCCAGTTTCTTTGCCCAATCCTTCCTAGCATTGTTCACAGTTTTCTCCAAAATCCTCTTCAATTCCCGATTGGACAAATCCACTTGCCCACTGGTTTGAGGGTGGTATGGTGTGGCAACTTTATGATTCACCCCAAACTTGGCAAGCACTTCATTGAACTCTTTGTTGCAAAAATGAGTACCCCCATCACTAATAATAGCTCTAGGGGTTCCAAATCGGGTGAAGATGTTCTTCCTTACAAAACTAATCACAGCTTTTGCATCATCCTTCACAGTTGGGACAGCTTCTACCCATTTGCTCACATAGTCCACCGCAACAAGAATATATTTGTTGTTGTATGATTATGGGAAAGGACCCATGAAGTCGATCCCCCATACATCAAAGAGCTCCACCTCTAGAATACCCTTCAAGGGCATCTCATTGTGCTTGGAAATACTTCCTGTCCTCTGACACTTATCACATTTCATCACCCAAGCTCTGGAGTCTTTGAAAATAGTGGGCCAAAATAACCCGCTTTGCAAGATCTTCATGGTGGTCCTCTCACCACCAAAGTGTCCCCCATATGGTGAGTTGTGGCAATGAGTCAGTACCCCCTCAATCTCCTCTTCCGGAATGCATCTTCTCATAATTCCATCCGAACCTCTTTTGAAAAGATAAGGCTCATCCCAAACATAGTATTTGGCATCATGGATGAGCTTCTTCCTTTGTTGGGAAGTGAAGTCCTTCGGAATCTTGTTGGCGGCCTTGTAATTTGCAATGTCCGCAAACCAAGGTGCCACTTGCACCATAAACAGCTTTTCATCTGGGAATTCCTCTTGAATTGGCAACTCAGCTTTTGCTTGAACATCTGCTTGTGGAAGCCTAGACAAATGGTCGGCCACCACATTCTCCACTCCTTTCTTGTCCTTTATGTCCAAATCAAACTCTTGCAGCAAAAGTATCCACCTAATGAGCCTTGGCTTGGCATCCTGTTTAGTCATGAGATACTTCAAAGCAGAATGATCAGTGTAGACAGTAGTTTTAGAGCCAATCAAGTAGGAACTAAATTTATCAAATGCAAACACCACAGCAAGCAATTCTTTTTCATTCATGGTATAATTCAATTGGGCATCATTCAGCACACGACTGGCATAGTAAATGACATGCAACACTTTATTTTTTCTTTGGCACAAAATGGCTCCCACCGTATAGTCGCTTGCATCACACATTAACTCAAATGGTAAACTCCAATCTGGAGGTGCATGACCGGTGCAGTGGTGAGTTTTTCTTTTAACAGTTGGAAGGCATGCATGCAATCATCATCAAATACAAAAGGAGTATCAACTACCAAGAGCTTGCATAAGGGTTTCACAATCTTTGAAAAATCTTTTATAAATCTCCTATAGAAACCCGCATGCCCTAGGAAGCTTCTAACACCTTTCACATTTATGGGAGGGGGAAGTTTTTCAATCACTTCAACTTTTTCTTTATCAACTTCCATCCCCCGTGACGAAATTTTATGACCAAGAACTATACCTTCTCTAACCATGAAATGACATTTTTCCCAATTTAAAACAAGGTTAGTTTCTTGGCATCTTTTTAGAACACATACAAGATTATTCAGACAATTATCAAAAGAATTACCAAACACAGAAAAATCATCCATAAATACTTCAATGAATTTTTCAGTCATGTCAGAGAATATGGAAAGCATGCACCTTTGAAAAGTGGCGGGTGCATTACATAACCCGAATGGCATTCTCCGGTATGCATAGATGCCATAAGGACAAGTGAAAGCAGTCTTCTCTTGGTCCTTTGGGTCAACCACAATCTGGTTATATCCTGAGTACCCATCAAGGAAGCAATAGAAGGCATGGCCCGCCAATCTCTCTAACATCTGATCAATGAAGGGCAATGGAAAGTGATCTTTTCTGGTGGCCTCATTCAGTCTTATGTAATCAATACACACCCTCCATCCAGAAACGGTCCTTGAGGGGATGAGCTCATTTTTATCATTTGCCACCACCGTCATCCCCCATTTCTTGGGAACAACTTGGACCGGACTCACCCATGGACTATCAGAGATTGGATAGATTATTCCCGCATCCAAAAGCTTCACAACCTCCTTCCTTACAACTTCTTTCATATTCGGGTTGAGTCTTCTTTGGGGTTGTCTAACCGGCTTGAAATTTTCCTCCAAGAGGATTTTGTGCATACAGAATGAGGGACTTATCCCCTTCAAGTCGGACATAGACCACCCAATTGCAGATTTGTGCTCCCTGAGCACCCTTAACAGTTTCTCTTCCTCTAAAGAGTTCAATTCACTACTAATGATAACCTGGAATGAAGAATTTATCCCAAGGAAAGCATAACGGAGATGGGATGGAAGTTCTTTTAACTCTAGAACAGATGGTTCACCCTTGTCTTCAATCCTCACATCTTCTACAACTTTGTCTTCAACATTATTCACCACCAGACAAGCCTCAAGGGATTTAACCATGAAATCAACTTCTTCCGCACATACCTCTTCTTCTACATCCTCCATCATAAGAGCCGCTTCCAAAGAATCCTCAAAAGTTTGTTGCACACTCTTGTCAGTCAATGAATCAACAAGGTCCACACTCATACACGTATCCTTGTCACTTGGATGCCTCATTGCTTCAAAAATATTGAAGGTGACCTTTTCATCTTGGACTCGAAGCACCAATTCCCCTTGATTTACATCAATCAAAGCTCTACCCGTGGCTAGGAATGGTCTTCCAAGAATCAACGGAGTCTCACTATCTTCCGCTATATCCAACACCACAAAATCTGCCGGAAAGATGAATTTGTCTACTTTGACCAACAAATCCTCCACTACACTATAAGGATATGTAATGGAGCGATCCGCCAATTGGAGAGAAATCCCGGTTGGCTTGACTTCACCAATTCCCAGCTTCTTGAAAATGGAGAAAGGCATAAGGTTTATACTTGCACCGAGATCACACAAGGCTCTCCCAATATTCAAATGACCAATAGTGCATGGAATAGTAAAGCTTCCCGGATCCTTCATCTTCACCGGTAACTTCCTTTGGAGTATAGCACTACACTCTTCTGTGAGCATGACCGTCTCCTCTTTCCACCTTCTCTTGTTAGTAAGATTCTCCTTCATAAACTTGGCATAGGAAGGCATTTGTTGAAGAGCTTCAGCAAAAGGGATGTTGATTTGCAATTTTTTGAACACATCCAAGAACTTAGAGAATTGTTGATCTTTTGCCTCTTTCTTCAACCTTTGAGGATAGGGTATCTTGAAATATGGTGGCAACTCCTTGGGATTGTCAACTTCTTCAAGAATTTACCTTCTAGTCTTCTTTCTTGCAAATTCTTCATCCACCAATTTTTCTTTGTGGTTTTTGATCTTCAACAACAATGGGACTAGAGATAGTGGCTTGGGAAGTCTCGGGTTCTTCATTGGTTACAACTTCAACAGACACTTCATCAACTCCCTCACCAACTGTCTTTTTTTCTCTCTCTTTTTCAGGTGAAACTAACACTCTCCCACTTCTTGTAGTAATTGCCTTGCAATCCTCTCTTGGATTCTTCTCGGTATCTCCCGGCAATTGTCCTTGAGGTCTCTCTGCCATTTGCTTTGCCAGTTGGCCTATTTGGTGCTCAAGATTTTTGATGGAGGCATTTTGATTCTTCATATTCTCTTGAGTTGCTTGAAAATTGGCTTGGGTCGCTTGCATGAACTGGCCTAGAATATTCTCTAAGTTGCTTGATTTTTCTTGAGAGGGCTTTGCTTGAGAACTTGATCCTTGCCCTTGTTTCCAACCAAAGTTAGGATGGCTACGCCACCCCGGATTGTAGGTGTTAGAGTAGGGGTCATTCTTAGGCCCTTGGTTTCCCATGTAGTTCACTTCTTCTTGCCCAGAACTTCCAACCACATTAATCTCACAATTTCCATTTGCATGGTTACCTCCACAAAAATCACACACTGAGGTAGCTTGAACTTGGACAGCTTGTAGTTGAGAATTCTGCAGTTGAACGGACCCCAATTGCTTGGTAAGAATAGCCATTTGCGCCTTAAGAGCGCCAATTTCATCAAGCTCCAACACACCTCTCTTGACCAATGATCGAGAACTAGGCATTTGATAATCATTGTTGGCCATAGTTTCAATCAAGGTCTTAGCTTCCTCGGGTGTCTTTTGGCTCAATGATCCACCTGCAGCCGCTTCAATCATACTTCTGGAATTCCTGTTGAGCCCATTAACAAAGGTTGCCACTTGCTGCCATGTCTCTAACTCATGATTTGGACAAGCTGTGAGCAAAGACTTGAACCTCTCCCAGGCTTCATAAAGTGACTCACCATCTCTCTGTGCAAAGGCATTAATCTCGGATCTCAACTTGATCATTCTTGACGGAGGAAAGAAGCGAGATAAGAACTTGCTCACCAAATCATTCCAAGTGATGATGCTTCCATGAGGATGAGATTGAAGCCATGACTTAGCTCTATCCCTCAAAGAGAAAGGGAAAATCCTTAAACGAATGGCCTCATCGGAAGCTCCATTTAACTTAATGGTGTCACATAACTCAATGAATGTGCCAATGTGAGCATGAGGGTCTTCACTCTCCAAACCTCCAAACTGATTTTGTTGCATAAGATTGAGAAGTGATGCCTTTATTTCAAAATTGTTGCAAGCCACTGTAGGTCTAACGATTGGAGTCCCACATCTATCGACTCTAGGGGAAGTATAGTCCCCCATTGTCCTTCTTGGTGCATTGTCTTCAGCCATGGTGATAGCTGCTACTTCAACTTGTGGTTCTTGCACACTGGGTAACTCAACTTGTGGCTCTTGTATACTAGAAGATGCTCTTTCTCTGTTTTTCCTTGATTTGGCTTCCTTTCTATTATGTCTACAAAACCTCTCGATCTCAGGGTCAAATTGAAGTTCACCTGGGTCGATTGTACCTCGCATACAAGGAACAACCAGAGTAGCACAGAAAAAGAACAGACAAACAGAAAAACAGCAGTAGAAAAGTAACAAAACAACACGTACAAGCTAAGCAACAGATGGATAATTACACAGCATCACTGAAAAAAAACAGAACAAAACAGAAAATAAGAAAACAGAAAACAGAAAACAAAAAATAAAAACAGCGATAAGAAAACAATGAAAAATGCCTAAATTAGGAGTCCCCTTTGGTACTCGTGATATTGGCACACCGATCCCCGGCAACGGCGCCAAAAACTTGACACGAACTCGGCAAGTGTACCGGGTCGTTGCAAGTAATAAAACGGTAGGAACCGGAAATCGTCCTCAGGGATCGTGGACAAGTACCACTTCACAAATCGAACTACTATTTAGGCGAATCTTGTTTGGAATGAAGGTAGCTCTAACATCTAATGAAGCAAACAAGAATAAAATGTTTTTGTTCTTTTAGGTATTTTATCAAACACTTAATAGGCAAACAGAAATGTGAACAACAAATAGATAGAATTGTTAGGGTTAGACTAGGCTAATCCTCCCTTGGTGCTATGAAATGATAAATAACACAATTCCTACTTCAATTATGACAATCAAATCTTCTTCAAATACTCAAACCCTAATGTCTTAGGTGGAATGAGCCTAATATCCCAAATTAAACCCTAATGTCTTAGGTGGATTAACATGAGAAATTGCATTAAGAGTCAAGATTCATAAGATTGCAAGCACCCCAAGACCTATGTCTAGGTTCATGAACTACTTGGCATTTGACTCAAGAGCATGCCCTAACATCAACCTTTCAATTGTCTATTAAAGCAACATATCATTCCTAGGATGATCAAGCCAAGGAAAGCATTAAGCATGGAATCAAACACTCATAAAGAAATAGGAAATTGCATTATAATCACTTCATGTTACAACCAAATTCAGAAAAACCATTGTCTAACCCCAACAAGGGGAGTTTAGCTACACATCATCAAAGTAAAAGGGAAAAGAAAAGATACAAAGATGAAGGAAGGGAGGAACTCCATGGAAGGTGCCCAGCAGCAGCCACAGCAGCACAAATTGCCTTTTAGGGTTTGTAGCCGCCTCATTTCTCCCCAAATCCAATCCCCCTTCAGTTCTGCCCTAAAATAGCTTATAACAGGGGTTCTGAGTTTCGCGCGCTCGCGGGGCGAGACGTATCTCGCGAGGCGAATCTTAAAAATCCGATCTTCAGGGATTCATCCTCTCGAGAGGCGAGAAGGTAACTCGCGCGGCGAGGCAGAAAGGGTGAAGTTTCTGGTACAGTCAGGTCTTCTGGGTCGCGAGGCGAGATGGTGATTCGTGGGGCGAGACAAAAAGGTTGACTGTTGTTGCTTTGGCCGGTCCTCTGGCTCGCGATGCGAGATTCAGTCTCGCGTGGCGAAGATTCAAAATTCGGCTTTGCTCAATTTCTTCTCTTTTCAGGCTCTCTCTTCATCCAAGCCTTATCAAGGCCAAATCTTGGGCAATTGCTCATAAATTCATGCAAAACAACACACACAACCACCTTATCTGTTCCAAAGGAAAAACTAACCAAAAATAAAACTAAAATGGCCTAACTATATGCAAATGCATGCAGAAATATACATGGAAAATGAGGTGAAATCACACTCATCACTTCCTTGATGGATACTCAGGGAATAACCAGATTGTGGTTGACCCAAAGGACCAAGAGAAGACCGTTTTCACTTGTCCCTATGGTGTCTACGCATATCGGAGGATGCAATTCGGGTTGTGTAATGCACCCACCACTTTTCAAAGGTGCATGCTTTCCATATTCTCTGATATGACTGAAAAATTTATTGAGGTATTTATGGATGATTTTTCCGTATTTGGTAATTCTTTTGATGATTGTCTGAAAAATCTTGCATGTGTTTTGAAAAGATGCCAAGAAACTAACCTTGTTTTAAATTAGGAAAAATGTCATTTCATGGTTAGGGAAGGTATAGTTCTTGGTCATAAGATTTCATCACAGGGGATGGAAGTTGATAAGGCAAAAATTGAAGTAATCAAAAAACTTCCCCCTCCCATAAATGTGAAAGGTGTTAGAAGCTTCTTAGGGCATGCGGTTTTCTATAGGAGATTTATAAAAGACTTTTCAAAGATTGTGAACCCCTTGTGCAAGCTTTTGGAAGTGGATACTCTTTTTGTGTTTGATGATGCATGCATGCATGCTTTCCAAATTTTAAAGGAAAAACTCACCACCGCACCGGTCATTGCACCTCCAGATTCGAGTTTACCATTTGAGTTAATGTGTGATGCAAGCGACTATGTGGTGGGAGCCATTTTGGGTCAGCGAAAAAATAAAATTTTGCATGTTATTTACTATGCCAGTCGTGTGCTGAATGATGCTCAATTGAACTATACCACGATTGAAAAAGAATTGCTTGATGTGGTGTTTGCATTTGATAAGTTTAGATCCTACTTGATTGGCTCTAAAAACATTGTGTACACTGATCATTCTGCTTTGAAGTATCTCATGACTAAACAGGATGCCAAGCCAAGGCTTATTAGGTGGGTACTATTGCTCCAAGAATTTGATCTGGACATAAAGGACAAGAAAGGAGTGGAGAATGTGGTAGCCGACCATTTGTCAAGGCTTCCACAAGCAGATAGTCAAGCAAAAGATGAGTTGCCAATTCAAGAAGAATTCCCAGATGAGAGGTTGTTTATGGTGCGAGTGGCACCTTGGTTTGCGGACATTGCGAATTACAAGGCTGCCAACAAGATTCCGAAGGACTTCAATGCACAACAAAGGAAGAAGCTTATAAATGATGCTAAATACTCTGTATGGTATGAGCCGTACCTTTTCAAAAGAGGTTCGGATGGAATTCTGAGAAGATGTATTCTGGAAGAAGAGGTTAATGGGGTTTTGACTCACTGCCACAACTCACCTTATGTGGGACATTTTGGTGGTGAAAGAACTGCCATGAAAATCTTGCAAAGTGGTTTGTTTTGGCCTACTATCTTTAAAGACTCTAGAGCTTGGGTGATGAAATGTGACAAGTGTCAGAGCACCGGAAATATATCCAGGAGAAATGAGATGCCCTTGAAGGGTATTCTAGAGGTGGAGCTCTTTGATGTGTGGGGGATCGACTTCATGGGTCCTTTCCCATCATCCCACAACAACAAATATATTCTGGTTGCGGTTGACTATGTGAGAAAATGGGTAGAAGTTGTCCCCACTATGAAAGATGATGCAAAAACAGTGATTAGTTTTGTGAGGAAGAACATTTTCACCCAATTTGGAACCCCTAGAGCCGTTATTAGTGATGGGGGTACTAATTTTTGCAACAAAGAGTTCAATTCAGTGCTTGCCAAGTTTGGGGTCAATCATAAAGTTGTCACGCCATACCACCCGCAAACCAGTGGGCAAGTGGAGTTGTCCAATAGGGAATTAAAAAGGATCTTGGAGAAAACAGTGAATAATGCAAGAAAGGATTGGGCAAAGAAGCTGGATAATGCACTTTGGGCCTATCGGACTTCATATAAAACACCTATTGGTATGTCACCCTACCAATTAGTGTTTGGAAAAGCATGTCACCTCCCGGTAGAGCTCCAACATCGCGCCTTTTGGGCAGTGAAGGCCTTGAACTTTGATACGAAGCTGGCTCTGGACAAGAGACTGTTGCAATTGAATGAGTTGGATGAATTCCGACTCTTGGCATATGAGAGTGGAAGAATCTACAAGGAAAGAACAAAGTTTTGGCATGATAAGTACATTCTTCCCAAGCATTTTGAAGAAGGCCAATCAGTTCTGCTCTTTAACTCACGTCTCAAGCTATTTCCGGGCAAGTTGAGATCAAGGTGGTCGGGTCCATTCCATGTCAAGTCAGTTTCCCCATTTGGTGCGGTTGAATTGGAAGATCCATCATCCGGAGATACTTTCACTGTTAATGGGAAAAGGCTCAAGCACTACCTTGGAGGATACTTTGATCTTCAAACAGTCTCCATCCCTCTTAAAGCACCCTCTTAGAGATCACCCGTCAAGCTAGTGACGTTAAAGAAGCGCTTATTGGGAGGCAACCCAATTTTTCTCTTCTTTTTCCTTTCATTTTTAATTTGACTCTTGAATAATTTCAAGAGGAAAAAGAGAATAATCTAATAGATTTGTTAAGTGTTTTCAGGGAGAGAAGGCAGAAGAGCAAAAAGGCCAAAGCCAAACAAAGTCAGCAACCATCACGCCCAGGCCGTGACACTGGTCACGGCTGTGATGAGCTTAATGAGAAAACCAGAAAGGATCACGGCCCAGCCGTGATACCCATCACGGGAGTGATGGAAGGACCCTGAAGACCAGAGAGCATCACGGCCTAGCCGTGACAGAGGTCAAGGCCGTGACAGGCCAACACCTATGGACCAGAACTGATCACGGTCTGCCCGTGAAGAGCATCACGGCCGTGACACATTGTGCAACCATTCTTTGATTAGCCATATGAGCCAGCACCCGCTACCACCTCGGTGAGTTGTTCCATTTTTTCTTTTTCTTCTCCCTTCACCAACTTGATTATTTACATTGGGGACAATGTAAGTTTTTAAGCTTGGGGTAGGGGTATTTTTGGCATATTTTTAAAATCTTTGCATTTTGCATTCATATAGGAATAGTTTTGCATGATCACATGATTCAATTACCCCCTTGCTTAGATTGAGCATCCAATTGTGAGAGCTTAGTGCCAAATAAAATTGAGACAGTGAATTTTTGAACCCAAATTTCTTTATTCTTGTGATTAGGCTACAAATAAAAATTCTTGAGATGATCTTTGATAGTTGATAATTAGCAAATGGTTCCGTAGATTTGTGTTCTCATTGATTTTTGAACCACTAAATGTGAGATGTTTGAGCCAAAAAGGGGTATTGACTAGATTCACCCCATTCTTTGTGCTAGAGTGTTATTCCTCTTGGATTGTATTTCTCTAGAACTTGACTTGAAACCGTTTTGAAGCTTAAAAATTTTTTAAAACATTTTTGAAAATGATTGAGGAACTAGCTATTTTTCCGGCCTTCTGAGCTTCGATTGGCTAAATGTTATCCCTTAGTTGCCCAATTTTGAGCCTGAAAGAATAAAATGTTTTTCTTGGTTCCTTGAAAATTTTTGATGAATGATGCTTGATGAGAGACCTTCTAAAGTATTGTACAAAAAGGGTAAAAAGGTAGTTGAAAAAGTATGGGATGAGAAATATATATATATATATATATATATATATATATATATATATATATATATATATATATATATATATATTCTCTTGAATTGAAAATCTCACCTTCTCCAAAAGAAAAGAAAAAGAAAGAGAAATATAAATAGAAAAGGGGATGACAAAAAGAAATGAGAAATAAAACAAAAAGAAAGGAAGAAAGGTGGAAAAATAAATCAAAACCCAAAAAGGAATTTTAGAAGGTCGTGCTTAGCAATGCTTGATAGTTTGTGTAGCCTTTTGAAATTTCCTTTTCTTGATTTCCCCACCTAACGCTTAATCCCATGGCCCCGTTTCAACCAAAGCAAAGACCTTTTGATTCTTAATTGTTTTCATTAATAAAGTAGAGATTTGGTTGATAGTCAAGCTTATGGTAGAATTCATTCCTTGAGGAAATTGAGCGATTTATTATATATCCTTAAACACTTGAGTGAGGAGAGAAATAGTGCCCGAATCAGTGAGAATATGAGTCTAGGAACCTAAGCTTCTAATTGGACTTGAATTTGGTTGTCTCTTGGTGAATTATTTGAAAATGTCTGTTGCTTGGATTAGTTATTACTCGGGTTCTTGATTCACTATCATTGCTCTGATTAATTGTATCTTCTGACCTTGGTTTTTGGTTGAGGACAAGCAAAGTCTTAAGCTTGGGGTGATATGATGAGTGTGAATCCACCTCATATTTCATGAATATTTTGCATGCATTTCCATATAGTTTAGGCATATTTAATTTGATTCTTAGTTAGTTTTTACTTTGGAACGGAGAAGGCGGTCTTGTGGTGTTGTTTTGCAGAAATTAATGATTAAATGCTCAGAATTAGCCTTGATGGAGATTGGATGGAGATAAAGCGTGAAAAGTGAAGATATTGAGCCAAGCAGAACCCATCACGGCTTAGCCGTGATGGCAATCACGGCCGTGATCAAGCAGAGCTGGAAAGAAAGAAGGCAAAAAGTCAGAAGCTGTCACGGCCTAGCCGTGATGCCTATCACGGCCGTGACACATTAATGGAACCAGACCCCTTCTAGGCAGAATCTATCACGGCCTAGCTGTGATAAGCATCACGGCCGTGATGAATCAAAAAGTGAAGAGGCACCCAGGGCAGAACCTGTCACGGCCTGGCCGTGATGGACATCATCGTCGTGACGCGCGCCTAACTTATAAAAAGGCTTCTGGGCAGAACAGAAAGAGGATCATGAACCCTAAAACATACTCTTTGGCTGCTGTGGCTGCTGTGGATCCTTCCATGGAGTTCTTCCCTTCCTTTAATCCTATTTCTTTTCTTTTGGTTTTATCTATGATTATGTGTAGCTAAACCCCCTTTTGTTGGGGTTAGATGATGACTTTTCTGAAATTGTTTGTTTCATGATTTGGTTGTAATACATATTCCTATTTCTTATGAGTATTTGATTCCTTGTTTAATGCTTTCCTAGGTTGCCTAACTTTTAAAAAGGCTTCCGGGCAGAACAGAAAGAGGATCCTGAACCCTAAAACATACTCTCTGGCTGCTGTGGATCCTTCCATGGAGTTCTCCCTTCCTTTATTCCTATTTCTTTTCTTTTGGTTTTATCTATGATTATGTGTAGCTAAACCCCCTTTTGTTGGGGTTAGATGATGACTTTTCTGAAATTGGTTGTTTCATGATTTGGTTGTAATACATATTCCTATTTCTTATGAGTATTTGATTCCTTGCTTAATGATTTCCTAGGTTTGATCATCCTTGGAATGAATTGTTGCTTTGATAGACAATTGAAAGATTGATGTTAAGGCATACTCATGAATCAATTGCCAAGTAGTTCATGAACCTAGACATACGTCTTGGGGTGCTTGTAATCTTATAAGTCTTAGCTCCTCATGCAAATTCTCAGATTAATCCACCTAAGACATTAGGGTTTAATTTGGGATTTTAGGCTCATTCCACCTAAGACATTAGGGTTTGAGTAATTCAAAAGGCTTGATTGTCATAATTGAATTAGGAATTGTGTTATTAACCATTTCATTATAATCAAGGGAGGATTAGTATAGTCTAACCCTGACAATTTCATCTATTTGTTATCACATCTCTGTTTGCCTGTTAAGTGTTTGTGAAAACTCCTAAAAGAACAAAAACATTTCATTCTTGTCTGTTTTGTTTTGTTTACTTTTACTGGGCTTGGTACTTAGTGTTGAGCTCCCTTCCATCCAAAACGATCATCTAGATAGTAGTCCGATTTGCGAAGTGGTACTTGTCCACGATCCCTGAGAACGATATCCGGTTTCACCACCGTATTACTTGTTTGCGAATAGGTATACTTGCCGAAACCGTATCACTGGTACCTTGATAAATAAGGTATTCCATGCTACGTTGTTATGTATAGGATTCCATGCCACGTTGTGCCTAAAATACCTGGCAATTGAGCTTGATCATCACATTTACACGGTGTTGGGATCTCTGGAGATTAAGTGAAAAGTTAGACGTTGAAAGTTGAAGTGTTCATGCATTTGTTTTCATAATATGGTGATCTGGTATGAATCCCAGTGATAGACTACTTGTTTATTTATAGAAATGTATATGTATATATGTTTTCTTTTGTGTCGCGCATGTAGTTATCGTGTTAAATCCATATATTGGTTTCTCACTCTTGCATTATTCTGTTTGGATTTTCTCTATTGTGCTCTATATTGGGGAGTTCAGATGAACCGCTCAGGGGATA
Organism: Sophora flavescens; assembly: GCA_030762895.1. Classification (NCBI taxonomy): domain Eukaryota; kingdom Viridiplantae; phylum Streptophyta; class Magnoliopsida; order Fabales; family Fabaceae; genus Sophora; species Sophora flavescens. The sequence goes on along the minus strand of CM061062.1, from coordinate 253,441,943 downwards.
TGATGTATACAAGAAAAAGGTTCCTTAGTTCGAGCCATGCCGATGTTTATTTGCTACTATGTCTGTCTTATAGTTGTGACCAGCTTAGGTTTTATTTTTCGTATGTTGTTGTTTTTCAATAAGGACCTATACTTATAAAGGTCTAGGTGTGAAAATAGTAGGATGCAGTATAGTTGTATGATGTTACATATATATATCTATCCATATACGGTTATACTTACGTTGTTGTTGTGGTTGTTGAAAAGTTGTCGAAAAGAAAAAGAAAAATTTATTTATCACCGTTTTGAGAGATGATAACAACTTAAGATAATATTATTTTCCGAAAGCAACCAGCGAACTACTTTTAATTTATTTTCGCACATGTTTACGAAGTAATGCCCAAGGGGGTTGTTACATTAGTGGTATCAGAGCTGGTCGAGTCTTTCGGGATCTTTGGGAAATAGGTCTGTTTTGTTGATGTTATGTATTCTCTGATTAAGTCTTGTTTGAATTATTTCTTAGAAGTAATGTATGTTAATACATAAGTACGTGTTTCATTTACTGGTTACGGTTTAACTGATTTTGTCTTGTAGGTCAGTTATGGAACTAGCACTAGAAGGTGGACGTGGATAAGGACGTGGACACGGTCGTGGAAGATGTTGTCGAGGTGGTCCCATTGGCGGTCGTGGCAACATGAATGAAAATTATGATGATGGAGTAGATTATGTGCCTTAGACGATGGAACATGTGGCAGCTGCGATTGCAAATCAAATTGCATCTATGAATGCCCAGAATTTGCAAGCTGCGGAAGGCAATGCTCTTATTGCTTTTCGAAGCCAAAATCCTTCATAGTTTGGTGGGGATGTTGACCATGAGAAAGCTGATTTATGGATTCATGAACTGGAGAAAATCTTTGAGCTGGTGGTCACTCCGGCAGAGGTTAGGGTTACCTATGCTGCTTTCCTACTGATAGGAGATGCTAAGTACTGGTGGAAAGGTGCCAAACAACATCTGGAAGATGATCATCAGGAGATTGACTGGATTGTTTTCCAAACTGTATTCATGGACAAGTATTTTCTAGAGAGCATTAGGATCGAGAAAGAACAAGAATTTCTGGGGTTACAACAACGAGACTTATCTGTGGGGGAGTATTGGGTAAAGTTTGAATCGCTTGCCAAATACTTCCATTCATTCAAACACAACTCAATGAGACTTGGAAGTGTGATAGGCTTGAGGCAGGACTGAGATTTGAGATTAAAGAGTCTGTCTTACCTTTGCAACTCCAAACTTTTTAAGCTTCAGTTGAGATGAGTCGGAAGATTGAGAAGATGAGGAAAGGAAGAAATGATAAGGGGAATGTTGGAGGACCATCTAGATCCAAGGATCAATTTCAGAATCAGGGAGAAAAGCAAGTGTAGAGAAAACCTTACTTCCGACCAGCAGGAAATGACCAGAATCAACAACAATATCGTCCTAAATCTTCTGCATCGGGAAATGGAGGCCAAAGAAAACAAAACTAAGGTCAAATTAGGAGGTGTTACAAATGTGGGGACTCAAATCATATGGTTGATAAATTCCCAGTGATGGGAATTAAGTGTTTTAATTGTGATCAAGTGGGACATTTATTGAGAGATTGCAATACACCAAAACGTGGACCAGCTGTTAGCAATGCCAGAACTAATAAGCCGACGACTACGGGTAGAGTTTATAATGTGGGTGGAGCTGAGACATAAAACTACGACGGTAATCTTTTAACTATAATTTCAATTCAGACTCAACGCATTCTTTCATTTCGATAGATCGTTTTCCGAACTGCATTCATGGACAAGTATTTTCCAGAGAGCGTTAGGATCGAGAAAGAACAATAATTTTTGGTGTTACAACAGCGAGACTTATCTGTTGGGGAGTATGCGGCGAAGTTTGAATCGCTTGACAAATACTTCCATTTCTTTCAAGCACAACCCAATGAGAGCTGGAAGTGTGAGAGGTTTGAGGCAGGACTGAGATTTGAGATTAAAGAGTCTGTCTTACCTTTGCAACTCTGAACTTTCCATGCTTTAGTTGAGATGAGTCGGAATATTGAGCAGATGAGGAAAGGAAGAAATGATAAGGGGGATGTTGGAGGACCATCTAGGATCGTTTTCCAAACTGCATTCATGGACAAGTATTTTCTAGAGAGCATTAGGATCGAGAAAGATCAAGAATTTCAGGGGTTACAACTGCGAGACTTATCTGCGGGGGAGTATGCGGCGAAGTTTGAATCGCCTGCCAAATACTTCCGTTTCTTTTTAGCACAACCCAATGAGAGCTGGAAGTGTGAGAGGTTTGAGGGCGGACTGAGATTTGAGATTAAAGAGTTAGTCTTACCTTTGCAACTCCGAATTTCCAAGCTTTAGTTAAGACGAGTAAGAATATTGAGCCGATGAGGAAAGGAAGAAATGATAAGGGGGATGTAGGAGGACCATCTAGATCCAAGGATCAATTTCAGAATCAGGGAGAAAAGCAAGTGCTGAGAAAACCTTACTTCCAACCAGCAGGAAATGACCAAAATCAACAACAATATCGTCCTAATTCTTCTGCATCGGGAAATGGAGGCCAAAGGAAACAAAAATAAGGTCAAATTAGGAGGTGTTACAAATGTGGGGACTCAAATCATATGGCTGATAAATGCCCATTTATGGGAATGAAGTGTTTTAATTGTGATCAAGTGGGACATCTGTTGAGAGATTGCAATGCACCAAAACGTGGACCAGTTGTTAGCAACGCAAGAACTAATAAGCTGACGACTACGGGTTAACTTTAAAATGTGAGATGAGTTGAGACTTAAAACTACGATGGTAATCTTTTAACTATACTTTTAATTCAGACTCAACGCATTCTTTCATTTTGATATATCATTTTCCGAACTGCATTCATGGACAAGTATTTTCCAGAGAGCATTAGGATTGAGAAAGAACAAGAATTTCAGGGGTTACAACTGCGAGACTTATCTGCGGGGGAGTAAGCGACGAAGTTTGAATCGCTTGCCAAATACTTCTGTTTCTTTTTAGCACAACCCAATGAGAGCTGGAAGTGTGAGAGGTTTGAGGGCGGACTGAGATTTGAGATTAAAGAGTTAGTCTTACCTTGGCAACTCCGAATTTCCAAGCTTTAGTTGAGATGAGTCAGAATATTGAGCCGATGAGGAAAGGAAGAAATGATAAGGGGGATGTAGGAGGACCATCTAGATCCGATGATCAATTTCAGAATCAGGTAGAAAAGCAAGTGCATAGAAAACCTTACTTCCAACCAGCAGGAAATGACCATAATCAACAACAATATCGTCCTAATTCTTCTGCATCGGGAAATGGAGGCCAAAGGAAACAAAACTAAGGTCAAATTAGGAGGTGTTACAAATGTGGGGACTTAAATCATATGGCTGATAAATGCCCATTTAGGGGAATGAAGTGTTTTAATAGTGATCAAGTGGGACATCTGTTGAGAGATTGCAATGCACCAAAACGTGGACCAGTTGTTAGCAACGCAAGAACTAATAAGCTGACGACTACGGGTTAACTTTAAAATGTGAGATGAGTTGAGACTTAAAACTACGATGGTAATCTTTTAACTATACTTTTAATTCAGACTCAACGCATTCTTTCATTTTGATATATCATTTTCCGAACTGCATTCATGGACAAGTATTTTCCAGAGAGCATTAGGATTGAGAAAGAACAAGAATTTCAGGGGTTACAACTGCGAGACTTATCTGCGGGGGAGTAAGCGACGAAGTTTGAATCGCTTGCCAAATACTTCTGTTTCTTTTTAGCACAACCCAATGAGAGCTGGAAGTGTGAGAGGTTTGAGGGCGGACTGAGATTTGAGATTAAAGAGTTAGTCTTACCTTGGCAACTCCGAATTTCCAAGCTTTAGTTGAGATGAGTCAGAATATTGAGCCGATGAGGAAAGGAAGAAATGATAAGGGGGATGTAGGAGGACCATCTAGATCCGATGATCAATTTCAGAATCAGGTAGAAAAGCAAGTGCATAGAAAACCTTACTTCCAACCAGCAGGAAATGACCATAATCAACAACAATATCGTCCTAATTCTTCTGCATCGGGAAATGGAGGCCAAAGGAAACAAAACTAAGGTCAAATTAGGAGGTGTTACAAATGTGGGGACTTAAATCATATGGCTGATAAATGCCCATTTAGGGGAATGAAGTGTTTTAATAGTGATCAAGTGGGACATCTGTTGAGAGATTGCAATGCACCAAAACGTGGACCAGTTGTTAGCAACGCAAGAACTAATAAGCCGACGACTACGGGTAGACTTTGTAATGTGAGGGGAGCTGAGACTTAAAACTACGATGGTAATCTTTAAACTATACTTTTAATTCAGACTCAACACATTCTTTCATTTTGATAGATCATTTTCCGAACTGCATTCATGGACAAGTATTTTCCAGAGAGCATTAGGATCGAGAAACAACAAGAATTTCAGGGGTTACAACTGCGAGACTTATCTACGGGGGAGTATGCGACGAAGATTGAATCGCTTGCCAAATACTTCCGTTTCTTTCTAGCATAACCCAATGAAAGCTAGAAGTCTGAGAGGTTTGAGGCAGGACTGAGATTTGAGATTAAAGAGTTGGTTTTACCTTTGCACATCCGAATTTCCAAGCTTTAGTTGAGATGAGTCAGAATATTGAGCCGATGAGGAAAGGAAGAAATGATAAGGGGGATGTATGAGGACCATCTAGATCCAATGATCAATTTCAGAATTAGGGAGAAAAGCAAGTGCAGAGAAAACCTTACTTCTTACCAGCAGGAAATGTCCAGAATCAACAACAATATCGTCCTAATTCTTCTGCATCGGGAAATGGAGGCCAAAGGAAACAAAACTAAGGTCAAATTAGCAGGTGTTACAAATGTGGGGACTCAAATCATATGGTTGATAAATGCCCAGTGATGGGAATGAATTTTTTTAATTGTGATCAAGTGGGACATATGTTGAGAGATTGCAATGCACCAAAACGTGGACCAGTTGTTAGCAACGCCAGAACTAATAAGCTGACGACTACGGGTAGAGTTTATAATGTGAGGGGAGCTAAGACTTAAAACTACGATGGTAATATTTTAACTATACTTTTAATTCAGACTCAACGCATTCTTTCATTTCTATAGATCATTTTCCTAACTGCATTCATGGACAAGTATTTTCCAGAGAGGATTAGGATCGAGAAAGAACAAGAATTTCAGGGGTTAAAACAGTGAGACTTATCTGTGGGGGAGTATGCGACGAAGTTTGATCGATTGCCAAATACTTTCGTTTCTTTCTAGCACAACCCAATGAAAGCTGGAAATGTAAGAGGTTTGAGGCAGGACTGAGATTTGAGATTAAAGAGCTAGTCTTACCTTTGCAACTCCGAACTTTCCAAGCTTTAGTTGAGATGAGTAAGAATATTGAGCCGGTGAGGAAAAGAAGAAATGATTAGGGGGATGTTGGAGGACCATCTAGATCCAAGTATCAATTTCAGAATTAGGGAGAAAAGTAAGTGCAGAGAAAACCTTACTTTCGACCAGCAGGAAATGACCAGAATCAACAACAATATCGTCCTAATTCTTCTGCATCGAGAAATGGAGGCCAAAGGAAACAAAACTAAGGTCAAATTAGGAGGTGTTACAAATGTGGGGACTCAAATGATATGGCTGATAAATGCCCATTGAGGGGAAAGAAGTGTTTTAATTGTGATCAAGTGGGACATCTGTTGAGAGATTGCAATGCACCAAAACGTGGACCTCTTGTTAGCAACGCCAGAACTAATAAGCCGATGATTACGGGTAGAGTTTATAATGTGACGGGAGCGGAGACTTAAAACTATGACGGTAATATTTTAACTAAACTTTTAATTCAGATTTTACGCATTCTTTCATTTCGATAGATTGTTATCCGAACTGCATTCATGGACAAGTATTTTCCCGAGAGCGTTAGGATCGAGAAAGAACAATAATTTCTGGGGTTACAACAACGAGAATTATCTGTGGGGGAGTATGCGGTGAAGTTTGAATCGCTTGCCAAATACTTCCGTTTCTTTCAAGCACAACCCAATGAGAGCTGGAAGTGTGAGAAGTTTGAGGTAGGACTGAGATTTGAGATTAAAGAGTCTGTCTTACCTTTGCAACTCCGAACTTTCCAAGCTTTAGTTGAGATTAGTCGGAATATTTAGCAGATGGGGAAAGGAAGAAATGATAAGGGGGATCTTGGAGGACCATCTAGATCCAAGGATCAACTTCAGAATCAGGGAGAAAAGCAAGTGCAGAGAAAACCTTACTTCCGATTGGCAGGAAATGACCAGAATCAACAACAATATCGTCCAAATTCTACTGCATCGGGAAATGGAGGCAAAAGGAAACAAAACTAAGGTCAAATTAGGAAGTGTTACAAATGTGGGGACTCAAATCATGTGGCTGATAAATTCCCAGTGAGGGGAATGATGTGTTTTAATTGTGATCAAGTGGGACATCTGTCAAGAGATTGCAATGCACCAAAACGTGGACCAGTTGTTAGCAACGCCAAAACTAATAATCCGACGACTACGGGTAGGGTTTATAATGTGAGGGGAGCTGAGACATAAAACTACGACGGTGATCTTTTAACTACACTTTTAATTCATACTCAACACATTCTTTCATTTCGATAGATCGTTTTCCGAACTGCATTCATGAACAAGTATTTTCCAGAGAGCGTTAGGATCGAGAAAGAACAAGAATTTATGGGGTTACAGCAGCGAGACTTATCTGTGGGGGAGTATGCAGCGAAGTTTGAATCGCTTGATAAATACTTCCGTTTCTTTCAAGCACAACCCAATGAGAGCTGGAAGTGTGAGATGTTTGAGGCAAGACTGAGATTTGAGATTAAAGAGTTTGTTTTACCTTTACAACTCCGAACTTTTCAAGCTTTAGTTGAGTTGAGTCGGAAGATTGAGCAGATGAGGAAAGGAAGAAATGAGAAGGGGAATGTTGGATGACCATCTAGATCCAAGAATCAATTTTAGAATAAGGGAGAAAAGCAAGTGCAGAGAAAACCTTACTTCCGACCTGCAGGAAATGACAAGAATCAACAACAATAACTTCCTAATTCTACTGCATCAGGAAATGGAGGCCAAAGGAAGCAAAACTAAGGTCAAATTAGGAGGTGTTACAAATGTGGGGACTCAAATCATATGGCTGAAAATGTCCAGTGATGGGAATGAAGTGCTTTAATTGTGATCAAGTGGGACCTCTATCGAGAGATTGCAATGCACTAAAACGTGGACTAGTTATTAGCAACGCCAGAACTAATAAGCCGACGACTACGGGTAGAGTTTATAATGTGAGGGGAACTGAGGCTTAAGACTATGATGGTAATCTTTTAACTATACTTTTAATTCAGACTCAATGTATTCTTTCATTTCGGTAGATCGATTTCCGAATTGCATTCTTGGACATGTATTTTCCAGAGTGCGTTTGGATCGAGAAAGAATAAGAATTTCTGGTGTTACAACAGCAAGGCTTATCTATTGGGGAGTATGCGTTGGAGTTTGAATCACTTGCCAAATACTTCCATTTCTTTCAAGCACAACCCAATGAGAGCTAGAAGTGTGAGAGGTTTGAGGCAGGACTGAGATTTGAGATCAAAGAGTCTGTCTTACCTTTGCAGCTCCGAACTTTCCAAGCTTTAGTTGAGATGAGTCGGAATATTGAGCAGATGTGGAAAGGAAGAAATGATAAGGGGGATGTTGAAGGACCATCTGGATCCAAGGATCAATTTCAAAATATGGGAGAAAAGTAAGTGCAGAGGAAACTGTACTTCCGACCAGCAGGAAATGACCATAATCAACAACAATATCGTCCTAATTCTTCTGCATCGGGAAATGTAGGCCAAAGGAAAGAAAACTAAGGTCAAATTAGGAGGTGCTAAAAATGTGGGGACTCAAATCATATGGCTGATAAATGCTCAGTGATGGGAATGAAGTGTTTTAATTGTGATCAAGTGGGACATCCGTCGAGAGATTGCAATGCACCAAAACGTGGACCAGTTGTTAGCAATACCAGAACTAATAAGCCGACGACTACGGGTAGAGTTTATAATATGAGGGGAGGTGAGACTTAAAACTACGACGGTTATCTTTTAACTATACTTTTAATTTAGACTCAGCGCATTCTTTCATTTCGATAGATCGATTTCCGAATTGCATTCATGGACAAGTATTTTCCTGAGAGAGTTAGGATCGAGAAAGAACAAGAATTTATGGGGTTACAACAGCGAGACTTATCTGTGGGGGAGTATGCGGCGAAGTTTGAATCGCTTGCCAAATACTTCCGTTTCTTTCAAGCACAACCCAATGAGAGCTGGAAGTGTGAGAGGTTTGAGGCAGGACTTAGATTTGAGATTAAAGAGTCTGTCTTACCTTTGCAACTCCACACTTTTCAAGCTTTAGTTGAGATGAGTAGTAAGATTGAGCAGATGAGTAAATGAAGAAATGATAAGGGGAATGTTGGAGGACCATCTAGGTCCTAGGATCAATTTCAGAATCAGGGAGAAAAGCAAGTGCAGAGAAAACCTTACTTCCGACCAGCAGGAAATGACCAGAATCAACAACAATATCGTCCTAATCTTCTGCATCGGGAAATGAAGGCCAAAGGAAACAAAACTAAGGTCAAATTAGGAGGTGGTACAAATGTGGGGACTCAAATCATATGGCTAATAAATGCCCAGTGAGGGAGAATGAAGTGTTTTAATTGTGATCAAGTGGGACATCTGTTGAGAGATTGCAATGCACCAAAAAATGGACCAGTTGTTAGCAACACCAGAACTAATAAGTCGACGACTACGGGTAGAGTTTATAATGTGAGGGGAGCTGAGACTTAAAACTACGATGGTAATCTTTTAACTATACTTTTAATTCAGACTCAACGCATTCTTTCATTTTGATAGATGGTGTGAAATTTTTGAAATTGCCTATTTCCTTGGCATCATGATTTGATTGTTTTAACCGCAACTGCTAAGCCAGTTACTGTCAATTCCATTTTCTTGGAATGTCCTATTGTTGTTCAGGATAAACACCTTCTTGATAAAAGGAGTTTCTCGATGAGACTTAATCTAGTCATATTTACTGGTGGAAGTGATCCAGTCTGAATTCTTGTCGGACTGTTGTTCTTTTAAATCATTGTTGATAAAATTCTCTTAAATACTTTCTTCGGAAAGTACGATTTCGGGAATAAGAGATCCAATCTTGTTTCGAGTCACGAAATTTTGAGGACGAAGTTTTTTTTATGTGGGGCAGTAACGTAACACCCTGATTTTTCGGCTTTCTAAGATCGGTATAAATATAAATTAACGTTTATATTTTTATATGAAACTTAGAAAATTATTTTGGGAAAACCAAAGTCATATTCATTTTATACTTATTTTTATAAGTATACGGTTAAATTTTTGGTTGAAAATTCAGACGGAACATGGTCTGCGTTTTCACTGACAGTAAGATTTTACTGATCAGGAAACCTAATTTTGACCCGAGAAAGAAATAAATAGATTTTATATCTCATTTCCAATAATTTAGGTTATTTTGCAAATTTTAAAAATAAATAGGTTATTATACGTGATTCGGGTGTAAAACCCTAAATCGGGTAATCGACGGAGTCGAGAACGCACGTGCAAAGACAAAATCCGACATTCAGTGGATAAAGACAAGTGATGACTCATAAGGGTGAGTCATATAGATGACTCACAATAGTCATGATGGCATTTTAGGGATTTTACAATTATGTCCTTCATGTTGGTTTTACTCACAAGTTTGCCATTGGACAAGATTACAATTTTGTCCCTAGAAAATTAAGCCTTGGACCTTTTAACCCTTAAATCCCACAGCCAAGCCTCCTCCATGAGCCCACTCCATTTCTATAAAAGGAAATGTTCATCATCTTCACCAAGTTTCACCATTTTCTGTTAAAAAGCTTAAGTTACATAGTCTTAATTTGTGAAGGAAGTGCTTGATTCCTTGCTCATTTTTCATTTCCAAAAGGTATATCATACTCTCCTCACTTGATTATCATCATGTTCTGCAAGTATTTTCATGATTCAATGCCTTGTTCATTATTTTCAATTCCGAGATCTAGAAACTTTGATAATTAATAGAAAATCATAGAAAAATCCTAAAAATATGAAACCAATTTCTGTGTTCCTATTATCAACTCTACTATCATAATCCAAGAGTTTGTTTCAAACAAATTTTTCCTCCCCATTTAATTTGTCAAGGTCGAACCCTATAAAAATTGGGTGGAGAAACATTTGTTCAATTTTTAGAAAGTGATCATATATCTCATCTTTCTAATATGTATTGATGTTGAATCCAAGTTCTTGTATCAAACACAAAATTTCTTGCTCTATTTTCATGCTTTGGCCGAAACCATACTTTGAGGAACTTGGAAGAGGTGTATAGGTGATGTTATTTGCTTGTTTTGATTAGTTGAGTTGTGGTTTGTTGAAGGATAAAGACTTGTGTCGTGAACGTGTGTCGCCGATTTCTGAATTCGCGACAAGTTTTAAATCGGAAGCTAATTGGAATTCTTCGAGAGGTAAGAGGGGATTTCCTGAGCTGTATTATTTATCTGTGGTGTTTGCTTCAGTTGTGTTAATTTTATCTGTGATATGTTATCTGCACTTAATTGTTTATTTTCAGTTATGTATTATAATGTTGTGATGCATGATCTGCCTGAGAATATTGCTATGATGTTGTTATTGATTGTTGTTTGAGAAGCCTGACAGTAGTCAGTGCCCAATCAATTAACCAGATAAAAGCTTTAAGAAGCTCTATAAATTATATTCAATGTTTAACGGTGAAATTTTGGAATATAATATTGATGAAAAATATTATTTGGAAAAAATAAGAAATATTGGAAAATATTATTGTTTTAATGATTTATCAGTGTATGAGTGAACTATGAGTCACAGTGAGGACGTAACCGTAAAATTATTTTTGTACTGCAAATTTTTACTTAAGAAATTCCGTAATATTATAAAAAGTTGTTTTATGAGATTAATCTTCGAAAATAAATTAATTATGATTTTAGAAAAATATTTAAGTGGAAAAGTTTAAGAATTGGCGTAAATGACTTTAAAAATGCTAGACGATGGTAATTTGGAAAAAGTATCGACGACAAGAAATTCTAAAATGGTAGTACATGTTTTAAATCAAGTTTGAGCCTCAAGTTACTCCTTTTTTGAAACATAAAATTTTCAGAAAAAAAGATTTCAAGTAATTGATGATTTTACAAAGGAAATTCCAATTTTGAAATGATTTTTTTTAGAATCAAGTTTTACTCAACGACGGTCTTCCAACAACTTGGAGAAGTTTCGAAAGTTTAGTTTTGATTGTGTTTCACAGAACGAAAATGGTGTTAACGTTGAAATTTAAACCTAGTATCCGAGACGTCGTGATACTGGCGTTCTGAAATAAAAGCACGAAGATCTTTGATCCGTGTTACGTTGTTATGGACTTTGTGTCCTATTTACGTTGTAATGAACGTTGTTATTGGTGAATATTGTTTTCTATCACCATGAACCTAAGAATGATTTCAAGGTCTAAGGTGTTGTGACTGAGCACTCGGACTTCGTGTCCTGTGTTAACGTTGAAAAATCTAATACGTTGAAAATGACGAATGGTCGTAAGTCATTTTGAGCTTTGACAAACGAAGAATGAAAACAAAGAAAAATTATGAGAACAAAATGTTTTATATGCATTCATTGGCAGACGTGCCCACGTTCTTATGTATGATGCCTTAATGATAAGGTATTTGTGCTACGTTGTTATGTATGGTACCTTGATAAATAAGGTATTCCGTGCTAAGTTGTTATGTATGGTATTCCATGCCACGTTGTGCCCAAAATACCTGGCAATCGAGCTTGATCAGCTCATTCACACGGTGTTGGGATCTCCGGAGATTAAGTGAAAAGTTAGACGTTGAAAGTTGAAGTGTTCATGCATTTGTTTTCAAAAGACGGTGATCGGGTATGAAACCCAGTGATAGACTACATGTTTATTTATAGAAATGTATATGTATATATGTTTTCTTTTGTGTCGCGCATGTAGTTATCTTGTTAAATCCATATATTGGTTTCTCACCCTTGCATTATTCTGTTTGGATTTTCTCTGTTGTGCTCTATATTGGGGAGTTCAGATGAACAGTTCAGGGGATATGATGTATACAAGAAGGAGGTTCCTTAGTTTGGGGCATGTCGATGTTTATTTGCTACTATTTTGTCTGTCTGATAGGTGTGACCAGCTTAGGTTTTATTTTTCGTATGTTGTTGTTTTCAATAAGGACATATTCTTATAAAGGTCTAGGTGTGAAAACAGTAGGATGCAGTATAGTTGTATGATGTTACATACACACACACACACACACACACAGATATATATATATATATATATCCATATGCGGTTATACTTACGTTGTTGTTGTGGTTGTCAAAAAGAAAAAGAAAAAGGAAAATTTATTTATCACCATCTTGAGATATGATAACAACTTAAGGAAATATTATTTTCCGAAAGCAACCAGCGAATTACTTTTAATTTATTTCTGCACATGTTTACGAAGTAATGCCCAAGGGGGGTGTTACACCATCACGATTTTTTCTAAGAGAAAACTAAAGGCTTTGACAAAGTGTTGAGTTTGTGTGCAATGACTATATTATTGACTATTTATATCATGTTATGATTATGAGTAATTATATTTGAAGTATTCCAATGAATTTTATTTTTTAAAAATTTCAAAATTAAAACTTCTTAAAATTTTGAAAAGTACAATGTATTAATTGCGTTTGACCCATTCCACCAATAAAATTTATTTTGAAAATTATGAAATTAATATTTCAAAATTGATAACTCTTAAGATATTTAAAGCTACACTATATTAAAATTGCTTGACATAGTGCAACCTCTTTGAATTTCAAACTGGAGCACGAGCGTGCTCCTGATTAAGCACAGTCATGCTAACTAGAGCGTGGCCGTACTGATCTGGGCAGAAAGGGTTGTAAACCCTTGCCAATTCTCTTGGGACAATTCATAGATTAAACCTATTGGCTCTTACTAATCTATTGAACATTAATTTTATTAGTCTTGATTAAACCTCCTTGTCTTACAATTAAGGGAAATTAATCCTTTAATTAAGTTTCATTAATTTATTCCTAACACTCATGGATCAATCCTTAGGGTCTATAACTAAACCTTTTGGCATAAATCCTTGCGCCTCATTACTATAATTTTGTTTTATAAGCAAAGGGAAAAACCTCCCTTAACATCATTATTAATAGTTTAACAATTTTATCATTAGCACGTTCACACGAACAACCAACAACCAGTTTCTAGATAAAACATTCAGTCATGGCATCAATCATTCAACATGTTATAACAACAACATCAACATCAGATATACCAAAATAAGCATGTTGAACATTCATATCATAAACAAATAGACATACATATTTCATATTATCATCCAATAATCATTTAGGCATTTTAACAAACACAAGGGTTATGGGAACCATTCGTATTATGCTACCCCGAAGCCTACATACTCATACTATTCCTTCTCCCCATACCTGGTATGAAGATTTCCCTTTTTAACCAACGAAAGCTCTAACTGGTTCCCTCGATTGGCTCGATGAATCGTCCCAAGCCTTGGCCAACACAAAAAGGTTAACCAATTAGTTCCTAATTCAAAGGAAAGGAAACGGAAACATAAGAGGGGAATACTATTACCTTTATTAATGGGCACTAATGCGTGATTGACTCTCCAAAATAGAGCAAGAACACCAAAAACTGATTGGGTTCAAAGGGGAAGAAAGGGAGATGCTACCGTCACACTTAGGGTGGCCTATAGTGCCAATTTAGAGGGTTTAACTCATAACCCTCGCTGCTTTTCTCTTTATATAGATTCTGACCCGAGCACGATCGTGCTTAACTTAAGCAAGGGATTATGCTTAAATTAGCTTAGTCAGACAAAAAGACCATCAACGAACGCGTTGAGCATGGTCGTGCTCCCCACTCAGCACGGCCATGCTTGTGGACCAGACAGCCACAAGACACGCGCCATGTGCACAGGTGTGCTAATACATGAGCACGGCCATGCTCATGCATCAAAAAGGGATTTTCAGCATAAAATCTCACTTAGCCCTTTCTAAACATTCCTAGGTAAACAAGGGATACACACAAACACTTATACGAAAAGCGTACATCAATGTAATCTTTAGCTTTGAGATAATCATTACTAATAATAGTTGTTTTAATATAGTACCTCTTATGGGTCTGATGGTGATGGAGTGAAGTGGAGTTAGGTATGGGAGGGGATATGTCCAGTGGCAATGATGTCAATAGCTTACATGTTTGTGAAGTGTGTGGCAAGCCAAGTGCCACAAGATGCTCACTATAAAAAGTCGTCACATACTGACTACTTTCAGAAACTTCCTAGTTCTTTTTCCCTTAGTACATTGTCAATGGACAAAATAGCTCCATTTTCTATGAAGATTCATGCATTAGATAGTTCCTATTGTTTCAAAAAGAGCAAAGTGCTTGATTGTGGACTGAAGATGGCATAAAGTTAACTACAATGCAAGGGAAATGAATTCAACTCCAACAAAAAGATCTTATGGAGATGTAAAGCCAACATGAAAAGATCAACTCTGTACTCTTAATACAAAAATGATTGACAGCAATTTTATGAAGCTCCACCAATTTGTTTGGGCAGGAAAAAAGATGGAAGTATGGGGGATGATAATGGGGTTGGTTATGAATATGCTTAAATTATTATTTCACACAATTAAAAGTTGTTAATAATGTCAAACTTTGAATTGCTATTAACTGATATCAATCAACGACTCCAACAAATGCATCAAGTTCCATAGTTTGTGGGTTTCTCATTTTGTTTTCTAAAACCATCAGACTCATAAGTCATAAGCAATCTATCACTTCAAAATAGAAAATACTTTGAAGAGGTCTTGTTGGCCAGTTCTATAAAATCATTCTGCCACCATAAAAAAAACACAACAAAATTATCTATTCACTTTGCCCCCCATCAACAATCACAAAAGAAAAGCTATTCTGCTCTGTTTCTCCCTTCTATGACTCTGCCATTCAAGAAATTGGTTTCTTTGGGCTTTGGTTATGCAAGGAAATTTTGATTCTATTCATAAGGAAGAGACACAACCATGTAGGATTAACTGCCATTCAAGGTGTTATAAGCAAATTTTTAGACACAATTTTAATATATTATAATTATAATAGATAGGTCAGGTAAAGACATAAGTGTTAGTACAAATGTTTTCCTTCTTTGTTAATGCTACAACCCCATCTTTAAGGCAATAAAATTAGGGTTTGATGAAAGCAGAGAGTGTTTGAGAAAGAGAAAGGGCTTCTTCACTTTTTCACTTCAATTTGATGGACCCGGGTACGGTTTGTGTGGTGAGAGTATTTATCGAATGTGGCTTCTGTCCTCTTTGCGGCGCAAGTTTGAGGAAGATGGCAAAACAAAAGGATGGAGAAGACTAATAAGGGTGCTTTTAGTACAAGTTCATTTGTTGTTGAGTTGTCACAAGCATTGATGATTTAATTTACGTCATCACATCAATTGTAAAAATTAATTTGGGATTTGGGTTTTGGGAGGAGGAAGGAAAAAAAGAGGAAGATAAGTAACAAGAGAGAGAAAGAGAAAAGGAGATAGAAATATTTTCCGATGGGTATACCCAATTTTAGGTTAGTTAACACCTGAGATCTAACACCATTGTACCGGTGTACGGAAAGGACTAACTTGAAATGATTTTAAAAATGGATCAAATAGAGACTTAAAATAAAGATAATGTGTAGTTTAGCAAAAGTTAAATGTATACCAATGTGATTATTTGGATTTCACAAGGAGAACATTTTTATGATGAAATCAAAACAAAACTCATAACAATTATATTTTAAAAAATATTTATGAAATTATACACACAAGTTCATGACTCGAGACATTTTTACTCTAATTCATCAGTCACATTTGCTACATGATCCTTACATTGGAGAATGTTATTGGTTTTATTGCTCATAAATCGATGTATTTGATAAATCTCAAAACTCATCCAACTTAAAGAGATGAATTATTCGTCACCACACATACAACCACCATCGAAATAGCAAACTCTTTGTATTGTGTGAAATTTCACAATATAACATAATTCCAAAATAAAATAAGAAATCAAGACATAGAGGATCTTTATTATCATAGATGCAAAAATAACTTTTGCGTTCAATTTATTTCGAACCTTATATTATTATATCCCAATTAATAAAGATTACATCACAAGATTTCACTTAACCTCCATTCGTAGCAGATAGACGCCTTGGTTTGGTTATCGATCGTTAAACATGGATGATTTTTTTCTATGTTCCAAAGGCAATCAGGGTTGCAGTATATTCTGTCTCTGCTGTCTTTGTAAATGTCAACCCAATGCAATACACCATCCCATGTCATGCCGCAAAAAAAAAAAAATGTTGTTCCCCAAAAGTTAGGGGTAAACGAAAAATTGTACATGGCATGGAAGGCGAGATCATGAACACCAAGGTCATCGTCTTTGGATTTACAATGAACTCATAGAGGAATACCATTGCCCAGGTTATTCGTGATGTCAACACTTACACTGTGACGAGGGAGGCCGAATCCCTCAGTTACTGCCACAAGAGCAAGTAAAAATAAGGGTAGCAAGAAGATATGAATGCCAGATCGATCCATCACCATTTTTTCAATGGGAAAACTACAAGCTTTGACAAATTGTTGAATTTGTGTGTAATGACTATATTATTAATATTCCAATGGCTATAATCAAGGCATAACCATCGGGATTATTCTCCATGATATGGCTATAATGGCATAACCATCAGGATTATTCTCCATGATATTCCAATGGCTATAATCAAGGCATAACCATCGGGATTATTCTCCATGGGTTATTCTCTTATTTATTGTAAATATTAGCTAATCAAATCAAGGATATCAATGACAGATGTAAATGAGACATTAGTTTAGGACACGAAAACTTCATGTAACTTCTATATATTTGGTATCTGTTTAATGGAATGAGACACACATTCTTTCCAAAAAAAAATTATTATAGCCATTGGAATATCATGGACAATAATCCCGATGGTTATGCCTTGATTATAGCCTTTGGAATATTAATTATTGACTATTTATATAATGTTCTGATTATGAGTAATTATATTTGAAGTATTCCAATGAATTTTATTTTTTAAAAATTCCAAAATTAATACCTCTTAAAATTGTGAAAATTATCATGTATTAATTGCGTTTGATCAACTCCACCAATAAAATTTATTTTGAAAATTCTGAAATTAATATTTCAAAATTGATAACTCTTAAGATATTTAAACCTACACTGTATTAAAATCGCTTGAAAACTCTTAATTTTATTTTGAAAACTTCAAATTTAATATTTGAAATGAATAATCCTTGGAATATTCAAAACTACATTTCATTAATCTTGCTTGACTCATTCCACCAATGAATTTTATTTTGAAAATTTCAAAATTTATATATCTATTAATAGATCTTGAATTATTGAATACAACACACTATTAATATCGTTTGACCCATTCCACCAATGAATTTAATTAAGGAAAATTTCCAAATCAATTTATCAAAATTAATAACTCTTAAAATGAACTTAAATATATGAAATATTAAATATTAAATTTAAAAAATTAACATGCAATGAAAGACACCATTAACAAAATCACAAAGTCTTTCATAGACAGAAAACCAATTATCCATCCAGATCTGTATGATGATCGCTAATAACAAAATAAAATCCATAGTTCAAATGCAACATGCTTAAGTGTGATGTGGAATGCCATATGGATAAAAACTCCCTTTTGGATCCAATAATCGAAGCTTCTGCTCATTTTTACTCAATAATATAAAAAAATTGATAACTAGAATGTATGGTGTAATTTTAGAAAACCCCAGCAAAATTTTAAGAAATTCATGGTATAATTCCACTCCATCTTTTATTTGGGCTGAAGCACCTCATACAATTTCAGTCACTACTATACATCAGTAAATTGATTGTAGTGAAGCATGGAAATTCCCTTTTGCTTTACTCATTACATAAAAAAAAATGTAAAAACACTGGATTAATACTGGGTCATGCCCAAACCAAATCCGTCTATACACGTCATTTTATTCCCCTGAGCCATGGCAATGGTGTAAAGGATCAAACACGAGACATCTAGGCTATGTTTGGATTGATGGAACCAGATGGAATGGAATGGAGTGGTATGGAGCAAGATTCCATTCTTTGGATTTGTTAAAAATGAATGGAATGGAATGGAACCTGGTGGAATGCATTCCATCCCATTCCAACATATATCTCTTCTTATCCCCCAATTTGGGGTATGGGATGGAATCCCTTCTCCTAATTACTCAATTACTCATTTACCCATATTCTATTTCACATTATATAACACATCAACCAACATAAATCAGTCTCTCACGTAAATCAACTATGGGCATCTTCTTCCTCCTAAGCAGCTTCTCCCTCCTCACAATGCATGAATTACCCAGTAATTATGAAAAGAAAATCGGTGACACACTTTTAACTAATCAAAGAAAGCATTTGCTTCTTGATTTATGCCATTTTCTTTTTAAACTTTGGGCATGAGTTATGTGAATGTACTCCAAACAAATTCTTTTTCTTCCTACCATGAAGAACTTCAGCGAAAACTTTTGAGGAGGTTGGAGGGATATTCTCTGCTAAAAGAATAGTCTGGTATTAGGAAAATATAAAAAAAAATTATAAATAAAGAAAAAATGAAATAAGAAATAAGAAATCTCTAGAGGCGTTGAAGTATTAAATTAACGAAAATCTCACTATATTCCTAGTCAATTAATCGAACCAGTAACGACAATTGAATACAGGTGGAGGTCTTCCTCCAAGTGAATTTCCCCAGCATTACTTTACATTGTTTAGTTGCTGCGGAATAGGAAGCGACATTCTTCCACACTCATTGCTGATAAGGCAAGGGCAATATATTGGAATCAAAAGTTATAATTCATTCCATTCCATCCACTTCCCAAACGATGGAAGGGTACGTAACTTTGTTCCATTCCGTCATAAGATATCCAAACAATGAAATAGAATATTTGTTCCATTCCCTTCCGTTCCACTCCATTCCCTGCCGTTCCACTCCATTCCATTATGTTTCATTCCATCATCTTCCATCAATCCAAACATAGCCCTAGTTCCAATGCATGATTTTTTTTTACATCAAACACAGATAGTAATATTAATGCTTTTAAAATATTGTAACAACGATTAACATTCTATAGCCAATTGATAAAACTGCTCCTTCATCCTTGCGATCACCTTTGCAAGATTTATGACTTAGCATAGCTCGTGATAGTCATTTATCATGTACTCAATCGTGATGGTTTAAATCCCATTCTTCATTAGATTTATCACACCGTCTTTGGCACAATTGTGCAGTTAAAGCGTGGTAATTTCAAATCCAAGCGACAGATTTGTACAACAATCTTTTATTAATAACTAGATGATGGATTCATGCGATGCACGGGTGAAATATGTGTTGGCAATATAATTTCATATTATTTAAAATCACAATGCATTTTTATTTGGAAATTGGTTTTTTTATCTTAAAAATAGTAAGATTATAAAATATTATTGATAAATAAGTTTTAAGGTAACATGAACACAAATACAATACACTCATGTATCACACGTGTATCCGTGCGATGCATGGGTAAAGTATTTGTTGGAATAATTTATTTTTAAATTAAAAATTATAAGATAAACAAAAGTTGTTGTGAAATTAAATATCATCATGATATAATGAGATATAAAGGTCTTCATCATAAAATAAGACAAGATATATGTGCAAGAAAATAACAATTATTATACTTCAACATTCTTTTGCTGTACTTTTCAACCGCCCCTTGTACTTAGTACAATCAATGCCTATAGTATATATCAGAAACACAATATATATTTAATGAAATTTCACTTCAAAACACAACTTTGAAATAAAGGAGTTCTAAGAATTTTTACAAATATTACGACATGTATTAGATTAAACTGGTAGCAGTTATGTTATCTCCCCGTCGAAGCAAACATATAAAGCAATTTCTCAGAACCCAAACGTCCTCGCCAACGTATATCGAGTCATACCTTGGTGCCTTAACCCCTCATCACTATCTCATAAAATATCACAAGTTATATCACGTCATTAATCTCATCATAATAAAATTTTAATTAATTAGGTTAGTCACATTTAAATCATACATCATACACTCCCCAACAAGCATCGCCCTAGAATATCATATCCCAATGCCTAGGAAACAACTAAACATGTTACAGCAGATGAAACATATTATCACCCAACACATGTTATCAACCATAATCATACTATAATAATAATAATAACATATTTTAAATAAACGTAATTAATCACATATAACATATTAATCCAAACAGCACACCACAAGAAACTTATATACGATAAAATCAAACAACCTCAAATATCGTAAAATTAACCTAACGGCGATAAACCTACAATCTCCATATCACCATTGGTACCACTAAGTAGTAGCCAATGTGATATTGACATTGTCAATTATTCACCCACTAGTAGGGTTTAGATCGCCCTACACCATTAATGTAAAATATGCTACTTAGCCATTTCTGATGATAAGAGGCTTCTTTCTCCCACCTGAGGTGTCGTAGGTTAGCTTAGGAGCAACGAAACGGACCCACTCCTATCCTCCTCCAATCTACCACATGAGGTTCTCCTACGTCCTGGGCTCCAAAAATTCACCTGAATGCATATTCATGAAGCACGTGTTACGGTTAACCCTAGTATGAAGACGGAATTGGAAACTGATAAACGGATTGAAAGATAACATCAACACCATCACCGACGAAATTTCGGCATAACAAGGACATAGGCTTACCTTAGCGTAGTCAAGAAAAGAAAGATAGGATAATGAAGTCGACATTGCGAGGAGGTATATCCGGTTTCTCTATGGGATGAATGGATTGATTGGAAATCTCTCTGGAATTTTAATCTCTCTCACTGCCTCTTCCTCTCTCTCTCTCTCTTTCTTTCTTTCTTTCTTTCTTTATCTCTCTCTCTCTCTCTCACTATTTCCTCACTATTCTGACTCTTTTACATTCGCTTAGTTTATTACACTAACTTAGTATCACTTAGTATAAAGACAGATAACCATCCTTCATGGTGAAGTCTTGTGAGTCACCTATAGGTGCACTACAAGAAAATGCAGTTTTTGTGATGACAAAATTCGTCATTAAAAGCTTTAAAAATCATCACTATGACTGTTTTGTGACAATATTTTAATTCGTCAAATTTCGTTACTATAACTCAAGTCACTATTTAATTAGTGACAATTTTTTGAATCGTCATTAAAAGCAGAAATTTATTATTACGAAAATAAAGTCACTAATATTTATAAATAACAATGACAAACATGAATCGTCACAAATATACATCACAATAGTGATGATTTATCGTCACTATTAAAACTTATAGTGACCAATAAATTGTCACTATTTTAACACAATTTGCTTTTAGTGATTATTAATATTAGTCACAAAAAATATTAGATATTGTGGCCATTGCCTAAATTGACACTAAAACATATTACTATTTTTGTTTTGTACCAAAAAACAAAAAAAAACAGATTACTATTAATGACATTGATTCTTGTCACTTTAAATAAATTATTATAGTAATACTTTTTTTATAAGCAAAATGAATATTCCTAAGATGAGTACTAGGGGTACTCAAACACAAGTACAAAGGATAAAGTCAAGTACATAAACATACCTACATACAAATTGACGATGAGTCATGTTACTACTAAAAAAGATAAGTGGCTAAAAAGTCTTTGCCAATGCTAAATATTAGCAGAAAATTCTGCATTACAACAAAAGAAACCACACTTGCAACTTGAAAAACTAGCACCACCAATATTCACTACTCTCATGCTTCAAACACCTGTTAAAGTATGACAGAGAGGTAAAGTAGACCAGCCCCCAACTCCAAACAGAAAAAACATCTAACAATAACAATAAATATCCCATTTGTTTCGTCATTGCTGGCACAACTTTTGTCCACCAAAGCCTTCATACACCTGTAACAAGTAAATTCCAACAAAGTGGCAAATTCAAAATACCTATTAATCAACTCAATACAAGACTATAAACATTTTAAAATTCTTGAATTAAAATGAACCATGCCTAAGTACCAAAGTAAATATTTGAAATGACGGTAAAGAAACACATCCTCTTTGACTTTATTCGTTGAAGTTTTGAATTAATTGTATGTCCACGACCCATCTTGAGGACATGCTCACCTAAAAAAAGAGAAATAAATATAAGCAATTTCAACAATAATCTGTTAATTTTTTTCCAAGAAAATAATCTCCAAACCACCTGTAACATCCGTTATTTTATGCATGGTTAATGTATGAGGGTTAGGACTTGGATTATATAGTTGGGATGTGGGTTGAGGCATAGAGACCCTTGCTTGGCAAGCATGCAACCTTTTCGAGTGAGTTTGAACGTAGAAACAAAATTAGGGTTTCCCGGTTAGCATCTTTGAGACATCTGAGTGTGAAATAAGAAATTTGGAGTTAGGAATGAGATTAGGCCTTTTTGATGGTTTGAGGTTCTTTATTAGGTCTTGATGAGCCTATATTTCAAATTTGAGGTCAATCGGATGTCGAACGACCCCAGAATGAAAAGAAACACAAACTGACGTTTTGTGATCGATATATTAATTTAGAGTCGGAATATTAAATTAGGTCGGGCCTGAGTACAAAAGGTCTTTGGAGTAACCTAAAATAATATAGAATAATATCCTAACAGTAGGTTACATGGGAAAATGCGGAAGAAAAAACCAGATTGTGCTGACAGGGCAACACGCAGCAACATGTGTGGATGACACATGTCACAATTGGACACGTCTCACTAAGAGGGAGGTTGCATGGGTGTGGCTGTCACCAAGAGACACTTGGACTCCACTACTCTAACTTAGAGACACCTAACCATGCTACCTATGTGATACCTAGCCCACTAACCCACCCAAATTAATCTCCTAATGACACCTAGCCTAACATGCATGCACTTGACTAAATCAAGCCACATAAGTCATCTAAACCAAAACCAAGACATTAGCTAAGTGAAAGAAGAGTGATCAGACTTCACTTTCTTCTCACATCATCCAAACATCTGCACTGTCAAACTGTAGAGGGTACCCCATCAGTAGGGCCTTATATGGATACATACCGACATAAAAGAAAATACATAAGAAGATCAAAGGAAGATTGAGACACCTCGATGTCCTATTAAAGAAAATGAAACATACATAGAAAAGAAGTAGGGAGATTAAAACGTGCTATCATCATAAGAGGAAAAGGTTACATAACATATATACAGTAATAGCACACAAACAGGCATCACATATTATTCACATATAACTATAACATGCATCCTCTGAAACGTATCATTATCCTCTACCCTTCGCGCTCATGCAGCCGATCCTGTATACTGACGCAGCCACTACGATATTATCACACAACCTCCACCATAATAGGGACGTTAGTTATTCGGCCGAGCGAGCACTCCCCTCTACAACATATATAAATCCAGATGCATATGTATACATAAATGGTCCAAAACAACAGTAGCCCAGAGCTACACGGAGCAGCTCTGCAAGGACTACGGATATCTACGGATACTCTGACCTCATGCGTTCCACTAACACGGCTGCAATCAACATCATGCATCTACATGGGTCTCGCCAACGTATATCGAGTCATACCCTAGTGCCTTAACCTCTCATCACTATCTCATAAAATATCTCAAGTTATATCACGTGATTAATCTCATCATAATAAAATATTAACTAATTAGGTTAGGCACCTCTAAATCATACTTCATACACTCCCCAACATGCATTACTCCAGAATATCATATCTCAATGCCTAGGAAACAACTAAGCATGTTATAACGGATATAACAAATTATCACCCAACACATGTTATCAACCATAATAATACTATAATAATAATAAAAAAAATAATAATAAAATAATAATAAATATTTTAAATAAACATAATTAACCACATATAACATATTAATCCAAACAACACACCACAAGAAGCTCAAATACGATAAAATCAGACAACCTCAAATATCGTAAAATTAACCTAACGGCGATAAACCTACAATCTCCATATTACCATTGGTACCACTAAGTAGTAGCCAATGTGATATTGACATTGTCAATTATTCACCCACTAGTAGGGTTTAGGTCGCCCTACACGATTAATGTAAAATATGCTACTTAGTCATTTCCGACGATACGAGGCCTCTTTCTCCCACCTGAGGTGTCGTAGGTTAGCTTAGGAGTAACGAAACGGACCCACTCCTATCTTCCTCAAATATGCCACGTGAGGTTCTCCTACCTCTCGGGCTTCAAAAATTCACCTGAATACATATTCGTGAAGCACGTGTTATGGTTAACCCTAATATGAAGACAGGATTGGAAATCGATAAACGGATTGTAAGATAACCACAATACCGTCACCGACGGCATTTCGGCATAACAAGGACATAGGCCTACCTTAGCCTAGTCAAGAAAAGAAAGATAGGATAATGAAGTAGACTTTGCGAGGATCACAACGGTATACAGTGCACGCACTGGCCAATCCTACTGTGGACGGCTAGAACTACCCTGACTCTCTCGTCGGTCTCCTATGTGTCTCCGGTGTGGTAAGGAAGGTCCTGAAGCAGCTCCTCTACTACTGCTAGAAGTACTCCCTCGTGGACGACTGGTCGCGCTGTCGCCACGCGCCAAAAAGAACGAGCGTTTACAAAATAATGTAGATAGGGAAGCGACAACTCGGGTATCGTCTCACAAGGACTATTTGGTGTTGTTATTATTAACAGAAAATCAAAAGTTAGTTTTAGGGGGTTTTAGATTGAGATAAATTAAAGAAAACAAACGAAAGCAATAAAAACAGAGCAGTTAAGAGATTAACAAATATGCTAAAGAACGATTAACCTACTGTTCTCGGTTTCCCACTATCATCGGTTCATGCAATTCCAAGCCCTAAGCAGATTCTAATCCCCTCCCGGTTGCAGCAACAATTAACAACGCAATCGCTACTACGGATATATGTTCCTATTCCCGAAATAACAAACGGGGTGAAGCCCTCATGAACAAACGAACATGAATGAACACACGCGAAATAACAAACGCGATTAAGTATAGGAACATAACATCACCGAAATAAATCAACACAACACTATACACTCCTGAAATAACAAACAGAAATGTATAGCATGGCATTGAAAAGAGAAAAGCAAATGAAAACAGGAATCACAGAACCTCAAATGTAAATGGAAACCAATCCCAGTAGATTAACCAAGGAGACTAGCTCTCCATTACAAAAAGGAAAACAAAAGAAAAGACAAGAAAATAAACTACTGACTAAAAACTACTGACTAACTAGCTACTCTGACTAAAACTAGCCAGCC
The DNA here is from genome assembly GCA_030762895.1 of Sophora flavescens. Taxonomy (NCBI): domain Eukaryota; kingdom Viridiplantae; phylum Streptophyta; class Magnoliopsida; order Fabales; family Fabaceae; genus Sophora; species Sophora flavescens. The sequence continues at coordinate 253,416,309 of CM061062.1, read as the reverse complement.
TACTAGCCAACCATTCAGTTCTGTCTAAAACTGACTTATATACAACTTCTGGACTACGCGGACTCGCGAGGCAAGTACACATTCGCGAGGCGAATAATGCGAACAGTCTGCAACTTTTGATCTTCTCGCGAGGCGAGCATATCATTCGCGAGGCGAGACTCTTCAGATTCCAAACTGTAATGCACGTGACCTTCAACATGCGCAAGCCGTGCTGACTTTTGGTCTTCAGGGTTGGATTACTCGCGAAGCGAGTCAAGTCTTCGCGGGGCGAGACAGAATGGTTGGCAATTTCTGGAACAGTCACCTTCTGGTTCGCGAGGCGAATGAACTTTCGCGTGGCGAGACATTCCAGAATTATTCCTTTTTATTACCTGAAAACAAGAAATAACAGTAAGTACTTTATTCGACTCTAAATTAGCTAAATTAACCTAAAAATACTTTATAGACTCAAAATACTGCTTAGAGACAGTCAAGTCTAATTTGGGTGAAAATGATATAAAATTAGCACAAAGCCAAGGTCTTTACTAGTTATAAAACCAGTCAACCAGAGGCTCATCAACGACACTGAAATCGTCGTCAATAAAGAGCACTATGACGAGAAGAGTCATGACGTGCCTCTAGAGCTGGGCCTACATCAGGAACGATTTGTTCTGAGCCCTGTGGTGCTGCCCAAGGGTACTTGTGGAATCGGCGGCAAAGGCGGCATTGGTGGCGCTGGTTCTGGTAAGCAAATGGGAAACGGAGAGGATTGGCCGAGATGGAAGGTCTCACCGAATCCAAAATGTGGTCCATGTAACACCCCAACTCGTAATCCCTTTTAATTATTAAATAAATAATTTCTATTAAATTGTTAAGGCGCGCTAAGGAAAAATTGTTAAGGCGCGCTATTAAATAAATAATTTCTATTAAACTGAACGAGGGTCCTTAACATTTATATTTAACTACGAGCTAGTTAATCTGTTCCAAGTTACCAAAATAGTCTGTTAACTATACAACGGTAATTTCATTTATCTAATGTTGGGATGCTACATTTCTATTACTCAACTTATCCTTTCACAAGAAGGACTACAAACCACCGAGCCAGACTCAAATAAAATAAAATGTCTAATCGTATACCTGTGCCCACTTTGGACACTATCAGCCCTCATCTTCGGGATCCTCTTCTTCTTTACTAGGGTCTTCCCCTTGACTCTTACTAGGATCTTCCTCTTCATCTACCATCGGATCTTCCTCTTCATTTTCATTAGGACTCCCCTCTTCATCCTCATTATCTTATTATCCTATATAATTTGCCACAAGGTCCATCTCCATCCATCCGGTGTGCTCTACAGTCGAGAGTCCCATCGGTGAACAGTCGGATACTCGAACTCTTATCATTCTAACAAACACCACATACCTACCTTCCAGGCTATAGGTCCATCTACCAATGCATAGGTGTATGTCCACTAACGTAGTGATATACGTGTCCATTCATCCAGAGTATCTAAGAGAAGGGAAATAGAAGAGAGAAGAGAAGAGAAAAGAGACAACATAAATAGTAGGGGTGAGTATCTCCTTTGATTCACTCAGTAGGGAAGAGCCCTCGACGTGCTTTGTCCTCACTCACATGCCGTCAAACACAAACAAGGTTCACACAAACATACAATACAGTATCACATTCATACAATTAATCAGAGGTATCAATCAATACCGTAGACTCCGATATGATGTATGATCGACTCTAAAAAGACTCTTGCACCTAAGTCCAATGCATGTTAGGCCCAAATTCATCGCAATTCACTTGCGGCATCTCACCCTTGACGGATAATCTGGCATTCAAGCCATTTCGCAATTCATGCGGCATCGCACCCCTGGAGGATTGGTCGCACCATCACAGGTGGCCACTTTACAGTGCACTGCGGCACCGCTTCCTATGCGGCATCGCAACCCAGTTACGGGACTTGGCACACCACTATTTAGATGGCCACTTCGCAGATCACTGCTGCAACGCACCCCTTGCGTATTATACATATATATTTATGAATGCAAGACCAACATCAACATAATCATTCATATATTCAAACATCAATAACAACATAACCACACAAGTGTTGGTTATCAGTTTTGGTCTTACATTTATACTTTTAATTCATATACTTTTATGCTTTCATTATTGATCAATATCTATTACCATAGCCACACAGGCTTCCAATATCAATATTGCCACACAGGCATTTCATTTCACATTGCCACACAGGCTTTCATCATTCTTAATTCCACCCAGGCTTTCATTACTCTTAATGCCGTACAGACTTTCATTATTCATAATGCCATATAGGCTTTCATTATTTACAATGCCACTTAGGCTTTTCATTATTCTTAATGCCACTTGGGCTTTCATTATTCATCCATAGGATATCACTTAATCATTTCATTAGCATTTTCAACTTAAATTTATGTAGGCAAGGTCAACATCGTTATTTCACTCTCATTCTTATATCATAGGATTGATCTATATACTATGCCTACTTGTTTTCTTACATAGGACCATTCGTTAATGTTTGTTGGTCAAAACAATATTCTAAAATTATTTTTCTTGATTATTAAATTATTTAATTTATTATTATTTAATTTTAAATATATTTAATTAATTATTATTTAAATGTTTATTATTAATTATTATTTAATTAATTATTATTTATTTATTATTTTATTAGTTATTATTTAATTAATTATCTATTTTTTAAAATTATTTATTTACTTATTTATTTATTTATTTATTATTTTAATTAATTATTAATTACCAAAGTAAAACCACCTTACCCTTTTTACAACAAGTCACATGGTTTTTCAAACCATGGTTTTCATTCCACCAAGGTGGTTTCCCAAAACCATTGAACTTTCTTCACTTTTAGAAAATCATTGACACATGGCATGCTTCTTCTAAAAGCAAAGATGCCATTTTTATTCTTAAGTCATTGGTCCTGCCACATGGCATCCATGCATGTGGTCAGTTGGATTTCATTCTTTATCTCATCCTCTGTGACACATGGCAAGTATGCTAAGGTCGCTTACGATTACATTATCCTAATTACAAATTAATCAGGGTTATCTCTTAAATAGATTTCTAGTGACACTTGTCACAAATCTTGGATTTCCTTTTCCTTTACTTGGATTTATGATTTATCACTTTGATAATCCTTTGTGAGACATGGCAACCATGCTAAGGTCACTTTAGGATTGCTTTACCTTAATTAAAAACTAAGGATTTCTTTGGATGGATTACACTTGCCACTTGGCACAGAAGTAGTGGCTAATTAGATTTCCTTATCAAATTAAATTTTGGTTTATCTCAAGGATAGATTACCTTTGCCACTTGGCACAAAGGCTATATTACATTATCTATTAGTTATTAGTTTTATAATTAGGATAGATTGCTTATGCCACGTGGCATAAAAGCAATATTTCTAGGATTTCATTTCTTTATTTAAATATTAGACTATCTTTTAGGGTAGATTGAACTTGACATTTGGCATGCTTTCACAAGCCAACTTAGATTACTTATCCAAATTATTTTAAAATTAGTTTACCATTAACCTCTTGGACTTATCAACAAGAGTTTGAAAGGATCAAATTCCAACTTTCACAAGTTCTTATCATGAACTCATCAGGAACACTATGAAGGTGTTCATTATGTTCTTCATGCCAAATTATATACATTTTTGTCCAAGATTCATTTCTTATATGTTCTTTAATTCAAAACTTTTAAGTTTTAAAAATAAAAAAATTTTATGGTCCTTAAACCATCTAAAAATCTTTACTTGTTCATCTTAAATCATATTATTTTCAAAGATCATATTTTTCATTCAAAATTAGGATGAACTCCTTTATAAAAATATTTTCAGAACAACGATGGGTTTAATTTGTGAATGATCAGTCAAATGACATTTAAAAATCTTGTAAATTTAATTGGAGGTACCCAACTCACATATGAACACATTGAAGTTGGTATCATGTCAAAATTCGAAGCCATTAATTTATTAAAAATCACACACTGCCTCTGTCTGCACATGATTTTCCAGAAATCCGAATTCACCAACATGTAACTTTATGAAATTGTTTCTCTTTATATACACATGTAAAAATTACAAATCTTCAACCAAACTTCATTTATACTTCATTATTAACCCATAAAATTTTATAACAGTTTTTAACTTTCATATTCATATTTAAATTCACCATGCAATCATTTATGTTCTTATTTTCGAATCCAGAATCTATTTCTACTTTGTTAGGTGTTTTGACCCATTAAATATTATCCAAAGTTTTACAGATTATATATCAAATTAAATCCCTAGAAGTCTTCTTTCCAAACATGTATTTATATTTTGAATATTTATTTATTGTGAGAAGTTATGGGCTCTCGAAGTACTACTGGTCATGCTGTCAGACTTGTGTTCACATGTTCTTTCACATTAAGTTCTTATTTTAATTTAAGCATCATTCACAAGTCACAAAATCAAAATGCAAGGGTCCTAGACCATCAAACACATACATGCAAACATATATCAACCAAAGGCAGCAACCATCATTGTAACACACTGTTTTTCGTATGCTTCTTTATTAGTAAATACATGCTTTAATGTGTGTTTTTTTTTATAAAATCCAGAGGATGATTTTATTTAAAATAAAATCATTTTCTTGTGTTGTTTTACCGTATGAAGTCACAGTAAAATTTTCAATCGAAAATTTAGACAAAAACGGGTCTGGGTTCTCACTGCCAGTACAAGTTTACTGAGCTAGAGACCAAATTTTAATTCGTGAATGAGATGGTTAGTGTTTTTATGATGTTTTGTGTGGGTTTGGAGTTTTTCGAAAAATCTTGTTTGGGGCCAAATCTTAGGGATTTCCAGGGCGAAATCGTCGGGAAATACGATCGGGAAAGTCATCTGATACGCAATGGAACAGAGCATCAAGAGGATGAAGTGACATGGAGTGACTTGATGTGAAGGCTATGACACATCTCAAAAGTGAATCTTGACTTTTTAAAAATCTCACTTTTTCATCTTTCTCTCTCCAATGACATCACATCACCTTAACTCCTTATCCTCTCTACAAGCAACCCACATTCTTTCTTCTCTTCTTCTTCCTCTCAAAACTGTGTTCTCTTCTCTCTCACTCTCTATAAATACTCTTCATTTCCACACTTCATCACTTTCTTCCATTTTCTCACCTTTACACCTTATTACATTTCTTCTTCCTCTTCTTCTCTCTTACAAAGTTTACATTTTTATCAAGCTTTTCCCTTAAAGTTCTTCATCAAAGTTGTTCATCCTGTTAAGGGTAATACTTCTATGTAGTTCTTTTTCAAAGTTTTCTTCATATGTCATTTATGTACTTTTAACTTCTAAAACCTCTCAAAAATGGTAGAAAACTCCTTTTGAGTTGAAACCACTTTCTATATTCTTGTATTTACTCATACTATCACATACTAAAATGTTGTGTAAAACAAAGTTTCCTAACCTCTTCTTTCTAAGGAGGTCGAAACCATGTATATGGTTTAGGTGGATCTTGTTTCAACTTTTACATGTATGAGTTTGTATGTGAGTTTTGTTTTCCAAGATGATCATGGACCAAGGCTCCCTTATGTTAATGGATGCTATGTCTAAGAGATTGGAAAGTTTAAAGATTTTTACCCTATTTTATGTAAAGACCAAAACCAATGAGTTTTAAGGCAATGGTGTTTAAGTTTTGTTTTCCAAGATGATCATGGATTAAGACTCCTTGATATAGGAGGATGCTAAGTCCAAGAGATTGGAAAGTTTGAAGATTTCTAACCCCTATTTCTTGAAAAGGCCGAAACCTTAAATGGTTATGGAAAAGATGTTGAGTTTTGTTTTCCAAAGTGATCATGGACTAAAAAGCTCCTTATGTTAAAGGATTCTATGTCTAAGTGATTGGAAAGTTTAAAATATTTTCTTGCTTTATTTTCCTATGATGACCGAATGTAACATTTGACCTAGGATGTGTTATTTTATTTTGTTTTCCAAAATGATTATGGATTAAAGTTCTTTCATGTTAAAGGATGCTATGTCCAAAAGGTTGGATGCTTTAAAGATCTCTAACCTCACAAACTTGTTAAGGCCGAACCTAAGAGTTCATGGTCTAAAACATTTGATTTTTATATTTTCCGAAATGATCATGGTTTCGAGCTCCTTACTATGTATGGATGCTAACCTAAAGAGATTGGAAAGTTTAGAAATTCCTAGCCTATTTATCTATGCTTGGCCGAAACCCTAAGTCAAGTACTTAGTGGGATTTTTAATTCAACTTTGTTAAATGACTAGTGTTTTAGAACTTCTAGCACTTAAGGATCATAAATCCATGAGTTGTACAAATTTCGAAAAAAAACCTTAATCCTCAATTATTGTCTAAACCGAACATATACCTTGTGGTTAGTGTTCTTTGATTGAGTTTTAACTCATCATTTCATGTCTTGTAACCTTAGACTTCCATCGCCAAGTGGAGCGAGGACGTTAGTGAGCTTTTCTCTTCGAATCCGAAACTCTTAACTTCCACGTGAGGTAAGAGGGGATTTCCTAAAGATATTCAATAACTGTATACATGTGTGTTTGTGTTTAATTGGAAATTTATATGTTGATTGAGTTTACTTGGTTATCTAATGTACTTGAACTGTTATGCTATTATCTGATGTTGAACCGTGCTTGTTCTAAATGTTATAATGCATATCTGTGATGAACTGCTTTCAACTGTGATATTAGCATTGAACTGATAATATATACTGCTGTTGATTGAAAGTTTGCTAAGCCAGACTTGTGTCTGTGCTCAACTGTTATAAGGATTAAAAACCTTAATAAGCTTTTAAGATGAAGGGATTGGTGTTCTTTTCCAAAAGCTCATTAACTTAAAGTACTTGTTTTAAATGTTGAAATGGTTTTGGTGAACTATTGTTATACAAGAGAAAAATCCTTTTCGAACTATGTGTTTTCAAGTGAAAACTTTCATGAACTATTTGTTAATGTCCTATTGGGGGAAAGTTTTCAAAGATAAAAGTATTTCAAAGATGCTTTATAAAATATTTTCAAAGAAAAGGTTTTTCCTAAATGTTTTAGAAACTTCCAATAGCCTGGATAGGTTATCGAGAATTCGGTTTTGAATTTGTTTTTCATTGAACGAAAAAAAAGTACTTAAGAAAGAGAATCTAGAACGCGAGACGCCGCCTCTAGTATTCAGTTATGCGCACGTGATCTTGGATCAGTGTTAATTTGGGACTATAAGTCCTATTCATGATGTTATGGACTGAGAGTCCAATTCTCGAAATCGAGGACAGTGCATTCTGATTTCATTTTTGTGGGCTATTGTCATTATCATGTTAAGTTTAAAACATGAATAAAAGTATAATTGATTTTTATGACCACAACCCTGGACTGCGGCCGCGGTTTAGGGCGTTGTGATTGAGCATTCGGACTATATGTCTTATGTTTCTGAGTTTTCAAGTGATGGGGAAATGATGATTTACTCATTAGCTTTGAGCTTCGACAACGAAAAAGTATGAACACAGAAAACCTTGTAAACAAAATATTTTCCATGTGCATTTTCCCAGGAAGACGTGCCTTTCTTATATATCAAATACAAGGTGGTATCTGGGAGTTTGTTCATGTGACCGGTTCAGAGGCACATGTGACATTGTTCGTCCTGAGACCTTAAATGCATGAGGGTACGGAGGCAACTGCCCGGTGGGCTAGAGATTGACCAACTCTAATTCTTCTCTAGTGAGACACGGTGTTGAGATCTCATGAGATTAGGATATAGCCTGATATTGAAGTGTCATGCATATTTTCGAAAATTGATGGTGCGGGCTGTTGTGACTCCGGCAAGTGTACCGGGTCGTCGCAAGTAATAAAAATAACACGGTAAGTAATTACCGAGGTCGAACTCAGGGATTGGGCTACCAATTCGACTAATCCGCGGGAAATCAGATATGTTCGGTCAAGTTACAGAAGAAGGTGGTTGAGAGAGAGAAGAGAGAATGGAATCGAATTCAATTAACAATCTATTAAACTAATTAACGAATCTAATAACTAATTAACTAAAAATCAGAAATTAAAATGTCCAAGGTCACAAATCCACCTACCCAATATGTACACCCAAGTGATGATGAATTCCTCCCTAGGTTCAATTACAATGTCAACCGGGACCCCTAAATTCTCCTAAATCCACTCTCGTGCTCATTAGGACGTATTCGACGATTGGATTAATTACTTACTAGGTCTCATAATCCTAATCTCGAATTCTGTTAATTCTTGTTCCCTATAAGGTCGCATCGATCTCCTACTCACTCTCGTGCAATATTCGATCGATGATCCTAATTCAAGTTCTAAATGCGAATCGCTGACTAGGCCTCATCGACGTTAACAAGTCAATCACGCAACACATATGATCAACACAATCAAGTCAGAATTAGAAAACATTTATGATCCCGATTCAAGTTCTGAAACGCGAATCGCCGTTAGGCCTCAAACACGTTTAACTGATTAATCACGCAAAACATATGATCAAACATTCAAATCAGAATCGAAAAACAAGAATTGAATTAAAGGAGAAAGACATACATCATATCGGATTTACATCGCCATGGGTGGCTTCATCGTTCCCTCGGACGAGGGGATCAGTTCCTCATGCTCATAGACAAGCGATCGGACGTAATCTCCATAAGAAAAAGGGAGACGCAGCTCCAAAGAGAAAAGAAACTACCCTAAACGCTACTCTAAACAGTGGAAAACTACTAGGATTCGCGGCCCTCCAAAAGCCCTATAGCCTCCTCCAGTTCCATCCAATCTGATATGCAACAGCCTTTAAATAGTAATCCTGATCTGCGCTCTCTCGCGAGGCTAGCAGCCTCTCGCGAGGCGAGAATTAAAATTGGCGCGCTTTCAATTTGAACTCTCGCGAGGCGAAAGTGTGTTCGCGGGGCGAGTCTTCAATTCTAGGTTGTGACCTTCATCACGGCTGGGCCGTGATGGTCTCTGACTTCCAGGGTCTTCAAACTTTCGTGGGGCGAGACTTCAAACCTTAAACTGCCACGGGCGTGGTCTTCATCACGGCTTGCCCGTGATGGTCTCTGTCTTGCAGGTCCTCATGATCTCGCGAGGCGAGACACCTCTCGCGTGGCGAGACTGAAGTGATGACTTTTGCTGCTTGTTGACTTTCAGGCTCGCGGGGCGAGCATACACTCGCGAGGCGAGTGCCTCCAGACTTGCAATTTCCACTGCTTTTCGACTTTCCTTGACTCCCGGAGCTTCACTTATTTAACCTGAAATGACAAAAGCACCCACAAGCGTAATTCTATCCAAAATAACCTAAAAACTACACAAAAGACGTAAAACGAGTCAAAGTCCAACTTAGGAACAAAACAAGGCAAATTTGGGCGAAAACGAGAGTTAACTCGAATAAATAGGCACGTGAACCCCAGTTCATCTAGTCATAAAACTAGATAAGCCAGAGGCTTATCACGGGCTTGAGATCCCTTGATATAACACGGTTATATTATCATTATGCATGATTTAACTGTTGACTTGATTATGTGTTGCATGTATCATGTATATGGTTGTTGTGGGATATATCTTATGACGGTATCTCACTCTTACATATCTATATGTTCTTTTCCATTTCTTGTATCGGTATATGTACGTGCTTTAGATGGAACCCAACGTTCCCCTAGCACCCTCGATTTCGAGGAATGAGGTGTTCGACGAGGCTGGGCTAGTGAGGAACTGGACGGTGAGCGATGATGCGACGACAGCTACGTATCGCGGACCGATTACGACGACGGAGTCTAATGCCAACGGAGAACCGATCCGGAGGATTCACATGATCGAGACACGGACAGTGGCACTTCCACCTCCCTGGCTGTACCTTCATACTCTACAGAGGGCTGGACTTCTTCATCCACATGTTGAGCCGGAGGAACCTATCGAGGAGAACCCTGAATAGGATCCCGAAGAGAATCCGGAGGAGGAGCCTCTTGAGTTGGTAGGCGACTGGTGGGAGGACGACCTAGAGGCAGAGTACCATCCACAGGACCCTGGAGAGGACGATGTTCCGATCGACAATGGTGGTGAGGGTATCGATCCGGAGTCTGATATCTCATATGGAGGTAGTGTTTGTGGCCACTTAGATTGTAGGAGGCTTTGGTGATCGTCGTCGGCTTTTTAGAGTAGTTATGCTTGCCCCTGGATTTTTAGAGTCTCCTTTTGAGTTCAGTACCCAGATTCCTCATTCCCAGTTTGATGTTTTATCTGTTTCTTTAGTTTATGTTTTCAGTGAAGTTGGCCTGTTGGTTTAAGGCCCGTTTTGTCATCCAAAAACTTAAGATCCCAATGGGGAAATGTTATATATGTATCTATGCATGATGTTTATATTCATGTTCTAAGTGTTCGTCACCTTTTCTTAACCTCTTTTAAAAAACAAAATTTAAGTACCTATTCGGTAATTTGATACAAAAGGTTTTCTTTTCGGAAAGCGACCAGCGTTTTAATGTGTTCTTTTCCTCAAAAAGGGTAACCATGTGATGACCGAGTTTAGGGTGTCACAATCATTATCAAACAATTCACACATCATACAATAATGGCTCAAACAAAGAGTTTAGAGAGGATCTCCCCCTACCTCTTGAAGATCCTAAATCCTCACGACTCTTAACTTGAAAAAGCTTCAAGCTTGATCCTTTAAGCTCTAAGATGAGTCCTTTTTGATAGATATAAAAGTTAGAGGTGGATTCATCAACATGCATGAGGATATCAACAAGGAAATGAGTTTGCATGTTGAGTTCTTACCTTTAACTTTGAAGATTAGGTGTTTTTAGAGTGTAGATGACAAAAAGTTCATTCCTTGCTCAACCATGGTAGATTCGGCCAAGAGAGAAAGTGAGGGATGGAAATGTTTGTTGATGATTTCAAGTAGAGATTGTTGTTTATCTAGGTGAGTAGATTCATTTTCATTTAAGGTTTAATGATGAAAAGTGGTGGTTGGTGGTGGTTGTGTGGTGGCCGAATGATGGTGGTGTGGTGGTGAGTAGTGGAATGCCTTGGAGAGGTTGAGAGAAAATGAGAGAGTGTAGAGAGAGGAGAGAGAGCCGTGAGGTTTGAGAGAATGAGTGAAATGGGATATTTAGCTTGTTTTTGAGCTTTTATAGTGAAGTCCCATTTGTACTTAGACCCTTGAACTTTAGCTTGTTTTGCAAACAAGCCTTCCTCCTCTTGGGATTAACACTCTGGCCGTTCTACACTAGAGAATACCACCTCGACCACTCGATTATCAAGGTCCCCTTAGCCACTAGGCTACCAGGGTACATTATTATCTTTAATTAACACTCTGGTCATTAAGCACCAGATATTACCACCTTGACCATCATGTATCAAGGACCCCTTGGCCACTAAGGTACCAAGGTACAACATCTTATCAAACTATTTTCAAGAGCTCAAAGTGAAGAACTTGCAAGGATCATCAAATTTCTCTTCATCTTCCCTTTTAGCTAGACGTAACATCATGATTCCTACTCATCCTTCTCTTCTCAAGATCATTTTCTCTTGTAATCATGCTTAGTTTTCTTCAAACCCATTTTTGCTTTGTTCATGAAAACTTGAAGCAACATGATTTGTATGCATGAATTCTTAAATAATGATCATTCCTATAATCTTTCTAAGACCTTAGCTTATTGTATCTAAGAGATTGAATGAAATAGAAGGTCCCGAACCCATTTTTCCTTGGTTGGCCGAAAACCCTAGAAAAGAGGGGTTTGATATTTTGTTCAATTTTTGAAATCTAATACTTGATTAAAGCTCTCTAATACCTATATTATCTATATCCAAGAGCTTGAATCAAAAGGAATCTTCTAACCCATTTTGCCAATGGAGGCCGAAACCTAAGGGAGAGGGATTGAAATGATTTTGTTTAATTTGTGATTAAAGATGATTGTTCTTGTTTCTAATATGCCTTGTGATCTTAAATCCAAGAGTTTGAACTCAAAGGATTTTGCTAACCCATTTTTACTCTTGAGGTCGAAACCCTACCCAAAGGGATTGGATGATTTTATACATCACAGATCTGGGTGGATAATTGGTTTTCTGTCTATGAAAGACTTTGTGATTTTGTTAATGGTGTCTTTCATTGCATGTTTATTTTTTAAATTTAATATTTAATATTTCATATATTTAAGTTCATTTTAAGAGTTATTAATTTTGAGAAATTGATTTGGAAATTTTCCGTAATTAAATTCATTGGTGGAATGGGTCAAACGAGATTAATACTTTGTTGTTGTATTCAATAATTCAAGATCTATTAATTGATATATAAATTTTGAAATTTTCAAAATAAAATTCATTGGTGGGATGAGTCAAGCAAGATTAATGAAATGTAGTTTTGAATATTCCAAGGATTATTCATTTCAAATATTAAATTTGAAGTTTTCAAAATAAAATTAAGAGTTTTCAAGCGATTTTAATATAGTGTAGCTTTAAATATCTTAAGAGTTATCAATTTTGAAATATTAATTTCATAATTTTCAAAATAAATTTTATTGGTGGAATTGTTCAGACGCAATTAATACGTGATAATTTTCACAATTTTAAGAGGTATTGATTTTGAAATTTTTAAAAAATAAAATTCATTGGAATACTTCAAATATAATTACTCATAATAAGAACATTATATAAATAGTCAATAATATAGTCATATATTACACACAAATTCAACAATTTGTCACAAACTGTAGTTTTCCCATTGAAAAAATGGTGATGGATCGATCCGGCATTCATATCTTCTTGCTACCCTTATTTTTACTTGCTCTTGTGGCAGAATCGAGGGATTCGGCATCCCTCACAGTGTAAGTGTTGACATCACGAATAACCTGGGCAGTGGTATTCCTCTACGAGTTCATTGTAAATCCAAAGACGATGACCTTGGTGTTCATGATCTCGCCTTCCATGCCATGTACAATTTTTCGTTTACCCCTAACTTTTGGGGAACTACATTGTTTTTTTGCGGCATGACATGGGATGGTGTATTGCATTGGGTTGACATTTACAAAGACAGCAGAGACAAAATATACTGCAACCCTCATTGCCTTTGGAGCATAGAAAAAAATCATCCATGTTTAATGATCAATAACCAAACCAAGGCATCTATCTGCTACGAATGGAGGTTAAGTGAAATCTTGTGATGTAATCTTTATTAATTGGGATATAATAATATAAGGTTCAAAATAAATTGAACGCAAAAGTTATTTTTGCATTTATGATAATAAAGATCCTCTATGTCTTGATTTCTTATTTTATTTTGGAATTATGTTATTGTGAAATTTCACACAATACAAAGAGTTTGCTATTTCGATGGTGGTTGTATGTGTGGTGACGAATAATTCATCTCTTTAAGTTGGATGAGTTTTGAGATTTATCAAATACATCGATTTATGAGCAATAAAACCAATAACATTCTCCAATGTAAGGATCATGTAGCAAATGTGACTAATGAATTAGAGTAAAAATGTCTCGAGTCATGAACTTGTGTGTATAATTTCATAAATATTTTTTAAAATATAATTGTAATGAGTTTTGTTTTGTTTTCATCATAAAAATGTTCTCCTTGTGAAATCCAAATAATCACATTGGTATACATTTAACTTTTGCTAAACTACACATTATCGTTATTTTAAGTCTCTATTTGATCCATTTTTAAAATCATTTCAAGTTAGTCCTTTCCGTACACCAGTACAATGGTGTTAGATCTCAAGTGTTAACTAATCGAAAATTGGGTATACCCAACGGAAAATATTTCTCTTTCCTTTTCTCTTTCTCTCTCTTATTACTTATCTTCCTCTTTCTTTCCTTCCTCCTCCCAAAACCCAAATCCCAAATTAATTTTTACAATTGATGTGAAGACGTAAATTAAATTTGTATATCAATGCTTGTAACAACTCAACAACAAATGAACTTGTACTAAAAGCACCCTTATTAGTCTTCTCCATCCTTTTGTTTTACCATCTTCCTCAAACTTGTGCCGCAAAGAGGACAGAAGCCACATTCGATAAATACTCTCACCACACAAACCGTACCCGGGTCCATCAAATTGAAGTGAAAAAGTGAAGAAGCCCTTTCTCTTTCTCAAACACTCTCTGCTTTCATCAAACCCTAATTTTATTGCCTTCAAGATGGGGTTGTAGCATTAACAAAGAAGGAAAACATTTGTACTAACACTTATGTCTTTACCTGACCTATCTATTATAATTATAATATATTAAAATTGTGACTAAAAATTTGCTCATAAAGCCTTGAATGGCAGTTAATCCTCCATGGTTGTCTCTTCCTTATGAATAGAATCAAAATTTCCTTGCATAACCAAAGCCCAAAGAAACCAATTTCTTGAATGGCAGAGTCGTAGAAGGGAGAAACAGGGCATAATAGCTTTTCTTTTGTGATTGTTGATGGGGGGCTAAGTGAATAGATAATTTTGTTGTGTTTTTTTTATGGTGGCAGAATGATTTTATACACTGGCCAACAAGACCACTTCAAAGTATTTTCTATTTTGAAGTGATAGATTGCTTATGACTTATGAGTCTGATGGTTGTAGAAAACAAAATGAGAAACCCACAAACTATGGAACTTGATGCATTTATTGGAGGTCGTTGATTGATATCAGTTAATAGCAATTCAAAGTTTGACATTATTAACAACTTTTAATTGTGTGAAATAATAATTTAAGCATATTCATAACCAACCCCATTATCATCCCCATACTTCCATATTTTTTCCTTCCCAAACAAATTGGTGGAGCTTCATAAAATTGTTGTCAATCATTTTTGTATTAAGAGTACAGAGTTGATCTCTTCATGTTGGCTTTACATCTCCATAAGATCTTTTTGTTAACTTTATGCCATCTTCAGTCCACAATCAAGCACTTTGCTCAGTTTGAAACAATAGGAACCATCAAATGCATGAAGCTTCATAGCAAATGGAGCTATTTTGTCCATTGACAATGTACTAAGGGAAAAAGAACTAGGAAGTTTTTGAGACTAGTCAGTATGTGACGGCTTTTTATAGTGAGCATCTTGTGGTACTTGGCTTGCCACACACTTCACAAACATGCAAGCTGTTGACATCATTGCCACTGGACATATCCCCTCCCATACCTAAACTCCACTTCACTCCATCACCAGCAGACCCATAAGAGGTACTATATTGAAACAACTATTATTAGTAATGATTATCTCAAAGCTAAAGATTACATTTATCTGGTTAATTGATTGGGCACTGACTACTGTCAGGCTTCTCAAACAACAATCAATAACAACATCATAGCAATTTTCTGATGCAGATCATGCATCACAACATTATAATATATAACTGCAAATAAACAATCAAGTGCAGATAACCTATCATAGATAAAATTAACACAACTGAAACAAACACCACAGATAAATAATACAGACATCAACTAGATAGCATGTAGCCATCGAAAAAATCCCTCAGGAAATCCCCTCTTACCTCTCGAAGAATTCCAATTAGCTTCCGATTTAAAACTTGTCGCGAATCCGGAAATCGGCGACACACGTGCACGGCACAAGTCTTTATCCTTCAACAAACCACAACTCAACCAATCAAAACAAGCAAATAACATCACCTATACACCACTTATAGGTCACGGCCTTGTGAAGGTTTTGTGGCTTAAAATTTCTAAAATTGTTTAAGTCTTCGGATTAATGAGACTTTACACTTAAAATAGTAGATTAGTTGTTAATCAACAAAGAATGAATTAAAATCTTCCAAGTTCCTCAAAGTATGATTTTGGTCAAAGCATGAAAATAGAGCAAGAAATTTTGTGTTTGATACAAGAACTTGGATTCAACATCAATACATATTAGAAAGATGAGATATATGATCACTTTCTAAAAATTGAACAAATGTTCCTCCACCCACTTTTTATAGGGTTCGGCCTTGAAAAATTAAATGGGGAGAAAAACTTTGTTTGAAACAAACTCTTGGATTATGATAGTAGAGTTGATAATAGGAACATAGAAATTGGTTTCATATTTTTAGGATTTTTCTATGATTTCCTATGAATTATCAAAATTTCTAGATCTCGGAATTGAAAATAATGAACAAGGCATTGAATCATTAAAATACTTGAAGAACATGATGATAATCAAGTGAGGAGAGTATGATATACCTTTTGGAAATGAAAAATGAGCAAGGAATCAAGCACTTCCTTCACAAATTAAGACTATGTAACTTAAGCTTTTTAACAGAAAATGGTGAAACTTGGTGAAGATGATGAACATTGCCTTTTATAGAAATGGAGTGGGCTCATGGAGGAAGCTTGGCTGTGGGATTTAAGGGTTAAAGGGTCCAAGGCTTAATTTTCTAGGGACAAAATTGTAATCTTGTACAATGGCAAACTTGTGAGTAAAACCAACATGAAGGACATAATTGTAAAATCCCTAAAAAGCCATCATGACTAATGTGAGTCATCTATATGACTCACCCTTATGAGTCATCACTTGTCTTTATCCACTGAATGTCGGATGTTGTCTTTGCACGTCCGTTCTCGACTCCGTCGATTACCCGATTTAGGGTTTTACGCCCGAATCACGTATAATAACCTATTTATTTTTAAAATTTTCAAAAATAACCTATATTATTGGAAATGAGATATAAAATCTATTTATTTCGTTCTCGGGTCAAAATTAGGTTTCTTGATCAGTAAAATCTTACTGTCAGTGAAAACGTAAACCAGGTTCCGTCTGAATTTTAAACCAAAAATTTAACCGTATACTTATAAAAATAAGTATAAAATGAATATGAATTTGGTTTTACCAAAATCATTTTCTAAGTTTCATATAAAAATATAAACGTTAATTTATATTTATACCGATCTTAGAAAGCCAAAAAATCAAGGTGTTACATTACTGCCCCACTTAAAAAAAAATTCGCCCTCAAAATTTCGTGACTCGAAACAAGATTGGATCTTTTATTCCCAAAATCGTACTTTCACAAGAAAGTATTTAAGAGAATTTTATCAACAATGATTTAAAAGAACAACAGTCCGACAAGAATTCAGACTAGATCACTTCCACCAAAAGTAAATGTGACTAGATTAAGTCTCATCGAGAAACTCCTTTTATCAAGAAGGTTTTTATCCTGAACAACAATAGGAGATTCCAAGCAAATGGAATTGACAGTAACTGGCTTAGCAGTTGTGGTTAAAACAATCAAATCATGATGACAAGGAAATAAGCAATTTAAGAAATCTCACACCATCTATCGAAATGAAAGAATGCTTTGAGTCAGAATTAAAAGTATAGTTAAAAGATTACCGTCGTAGTTTTAAGTCTCAGCTCCCCTCACATTATCAACTCTACCCGTAGTCGTTGACTTATTAGTTCTGGTGTGGCTAACAATTGGTCCACTTTTTGGTGCATTGCAATCTCTCAACTGATGTCCCACTTGATCACAATTAAAACACTTCATTCCCCCTCACTGGGCATTTATTAGCCATATAATTTGAGTCCCCACATTTGTAACACCTCCTAATTTGACCTTAGTTTTGTTTCCGTTGGCCTCCATTTCCCGATGCAGAAGAATTAGGACGATATTGTTGTTGATTCTGGTCATTTCCTGCTGGTCGGAAGTAAGGTTCTCTCTGCACTTGCTTCACACTCCCTGATTCTGAAATTGATCCTAGGATCTAGATGGTCCTCCAACATTCCCCTTATCATTTCTTCCTTTCCTCATCTGCTCAATCTTACGACTCATCTCAACTAAATCTTGAAAAGTTTGGAGTTACAAAGGTAAGACAGACTCTTTAATCTCAAAACTCAGTCCTGCCTTAAACCTCTCACACTGCCAGCTCTCATTGGGTTGTGCTTGAGAAAAACAAAACTATTTGGCAAGCGATTCAAACTTCGTCGCATACTCCCCCACAGATAAATTTCGTTGTTGTAACCCTAGAAATTCTTGATCTTTCTCGATCCTAACGATCTCTGGAAAATACTTGTCCATGAATGCAGTTCAGAAAATGATCTATCGAAATGAAAGAATGCGTTGAGTCTGAATTAACAGTATAGTTAAAAGATTATCGTAGTTTTAAGTCTCAGCTCACCTCACATTATAAACTCTACCCGAAGTCGTCGGATTATTAGTTCTGGCGTTGCTAACAACTGGTCCACGTTTTGGTTCATTGCAATCTCTCAACAGATGTCCCACTTGATCACAATTAAAA
The DNA here is from genome assembly GCA_030762895.1 of Sophora flavescens. Classification (NCBI taxonomy): domain Eukaryota; kingdom Viridiplantae; phylum Streptophyta; class Magnoliopsida; order Fabales; family Fabaceae; genus Sophora; species Sophora flavescens. The sequence goes on along the minus strand of CM061062.1, from coordinate 253,398,039 downwards.
CACTTCATTCTCCTCACTGGCCATTTATCAGCCATATGTTTCGAGTCCCCACATTTGTAACACCTCCTAATTTGACCTTAGTTTTGTTTCCTTTGGCCTCCATTTCCCATTGCAGAAGAATTAGGACGATATTGTTGTTGATTCTGGTCATTTCCTGCTGGTCGGAAGTAAGGTTCTCTCTGCACTTGCTTCTCTCCCTGATTCTGAAATTGATCCTAGGATCTAGATGGTCCTCCAACATTCCCCTTATCATTTCTTCCTTTCCTCATCTGCTCAATCTTACGACTCATCTCAACTAAATCTTGAAAAGTTTGGAGTTACAAAGGTAAGACAGACTCTTTAATCTCAAAACTCAGTCCTGCCTTAAACCTCTCACACTGCCAGCTCTCATTGGGTTGTGCTTGAAAAAAACAAAAGTATTTGGCAAGCGATTCAAACTTCGCCGCATACTCCCCCACAGATAAATCTCGTTGTTCTAACCCCAGAAATTCTTGATCTTTATCGATACTAACGATCTCTGGAAAATACTTGTCCATGAATGCAGTTCATAAAATGATCTATCGAAATGAAAGAATGCGTTGAGTCTGAATTAACAGTATAGTTAAAAGATTATCGTAGTTTTAAGTCTCAGCTCCCCTCACATTATAAACTCTACCCGAAGTCGTCGGATTATTAGTTCTGGCGTTGCTAACAACTGGTCCACGTTTTGGTTCATTGCAATCTCTCAACAGATGTCCCACTTGATCACAATTAAAACACTTCATTCCCCTCACTGGCCATTTATCAGCCATATGTTTCGAGTCCCCACATTTGTAACACCTCCTAATTTGACCTTAGTTTTGTTTCCTTTGGCCTCCATTTCCCGATGCAGAAGAATTAGGACGATATTGTTGCTGATTATGGTCATTTCCTTCCGGTCGGAAGTACAGTTTCCTCTGCACTTGCTTTTCTCCCATATTTTGAAATTGATCCTTGGATCTAGATGGTCCTCCAACATCCCCCTTATCATTTCTTCCTTTCCTCATCTGCTCAATATTCAAACTCATCTCAGCTAAAGCTTGGAAAGTTCGGAGTTGTAAAGGTAAGACAGACTCTTTAATCTCAAATCTCTGTCCTGCCTCAAACCTCTCACACTTCCAGCTCTCATTGGGTTGTGCTTGAAAGAAACTGAAGAATTTGGCAAGCGATTCAAAATTCAACGCATACTCCCCCACAGATAAGTCTCGCTATTGTAACCCCAGAAATTCTTGTTCTTTCTCGATCCTAACGCTTTCTGGAAAATACTTGTCCATGAATGTAGTTCGGAAAACGATCTATCGAAATTGAAGAATGTGTTGAGTCTGATTTAAAAGTATAGTTAAAATATTACCATCATAGTTTTAAGTCACAGCTCCCCTCATATTATAAACTCTACCTGTAGTCGTCGGCTTATTAGTTCTGTCGTTGCTAACAACTGGTCCACGTTTTGGTGCATTGCAATCTCTCGACAGATGTCCCACTTGATCACAATTAAAACACTTCATTCCCCCTCACTGAGAAATTATCAACCATATGATTTGAGTCCCCACATTTGTAACAACTCCAAATTTGACCTTAGTTTTATTTCCTTTGGCCTCCATTTCCCGATGCAGTAGAATTAGGATGATATTGTTGTTGATTCTGGTCATTTCCTGCCGGTCTGAAGTAAGGTTTTCTCTGCACTTGCTTTTCTCCCTGATTCTGAAATTGATTCTTGGATCTAGATGGTCCTCCAACATCCCCCTTATCATTTCTTCCTTTCCTCATCTGCTAAATATTCCGACTCATCTCAACTAAAGCTTGGAATGTTCGGAGTTACAAAGGTAAGACAGACTCTTTAATCTCAAATCTCAGTCCTGCCTCAAACCTCTCACACTTCCTTCTCTCATTGGATTGTGCTATAAAGAAATGGAAGTATTTGGCAAGTGATTCAAACTTCGCCGCATACTCCCCATCAGATAAGTCTCGCTGTTGTAACACCATAAATTCTTGTTCTTTCTCGATCCTAACGCTCTCTGGAAAATTCTTGTCCCTGAATGCAATTCAGAAATCGATCTATCTAAATGAAAGAATGCGTTGAGTCTGAATTAAAAGTATAGTTAAAATATTACCATCGTAGTTTTAATCCTCAGCTCCCCTCACATTATAAACTCTACCCGTAGTCGTCGGCTTATTAGTTCTGGCGTTGCAAATAACTGGTCTACGTTTTCGTGCATTGCAATCTCTCGACAGATGTCCCACTTGATCACAATTAAAGCACTTCATTCCTGATACTGGACATTTATCAACCATTTTATTTGAGTCCCCACATTTGTAACACCTCCTAATTTGACCTTAGTTTTGTTTCCTTTGGCCGCCATTTCCCGGTGCAATAGAATTAGGATGATATTGTTGTTGATTCTGGTCATTTCCTGTCGGTCGGAAGTAAGGTTTTCTCTGCACTTGCTTTTCTCCCTTATTCTGAAATTGATCCTTGCATCTAGATGGTCCTCCAACATTCCCCTTATCATTTCTTCCTTTCCTCATCTGCTCAATCTTCCGACTCATCTCAACTAAAACTTGAAAAGTTCGGAGTTGCAAAGGTAAGACTAACTCTTTAATCTCAAATCTCAGTCCTGCCTCAAACATCTCACACTTCCATCTCTCATTGGGTTGTGCTTGAAAGAAACGGAAGTATTTGGCAAGCGATTCAAACTTCGCCACATACTCCCCCACAGCTAAGTCTCGATGCTTTAACCCCAGAATTTATTGTTCTTTCTTGATCCTAACACTCTCTGGAAAATACTTGTCCATGAATGCAGTTCGAATAACAATCTATCGAAATGAAAGAATGTGCTGAGTTAGAATTAAAAGTGTAGTTAAAAGATCACCGTCGTAGTTTTAAGTCTCAACTCCCCTCACATTATAAACTCTACCCTTAGTCGTCGACTTATTAGTTCTGGCATTGCTAACAACTGGGCCACGTTTTGGTGCATTGCAATCTCTTGATAGATGTCCCACTTGATCACAATTAAAACACTTCATTCCCCTCACTGGGCATTTATCAGCCATATGATTCGAGTCCCCACATTTGTAACACTTCCTAATTTGACCTTAGTTTTGTTTCCTTTGGCCTCCATTTCCCGATGCAGTAGAATTAGGATGATATTGTTGTTGATTCTGGTCATTTCCTGCCGGTCCGAAGTAAGGTTTCCTCTGCACTTGCTTTTCTCCCTGATTCTGAAATTGATTCTTGGATCTAGATGGTTCTCCAACATCCCCCTTATCATTTCTTCCTTTCCTCATCTGCTAAATATTCCGACTCATCTCAACTAAAGCTTGGAATGTTCGGAGTTGCAAAGGTAAGACAGACTCTTTAATCTCAAATCTTAGTCCTGCCTCAAACCTGTCACACTTCCAGCTCTCATTGGGTTGTGCTGGAAATAAACGGAAGTATTTGGCAAGCGATTCAAACTTCGCCGCATAATCCTGCACAGATAATTCTCGCTGTTGTAACCCCAGAAATTCTTGTTCTTTCTCGATCCTAACGCTCTCTGGAAAATACTTGTCCATGAATGCAGTTCGGATAACAATCTATCGAAATGAAAGAATGCGTTGAGTCTGAATTAAAAGTTTAGTTAAAAGATTACCGTCGTAGTTTTAAGTCTCAGCTCCCCTCACATTATAAACTCTACCCGTAGTCGTCGGCTTATTAGTTCTGGCGTTGCTAACAATAGGCCCGCGTTTTGGTGCATTGCAATCTCTCAACATATGTCCCACTTGATTGCAATTAAAACACTTCATTCCCCTCACTGGGCATTTATCAGCCATATGATTTGAGTCCCCACATTTGTAACACCTATTATTTTGACCTTAGTTTTGTTTCCTTTGCCTCCATTTCCCGATGCATAAGAATTAGGACGATATTGTTGATGATTATGGTCATTTCCTGCCTGTCGGAAGTAAGGTTTCCTCTGCACTTGCTTTTATCCCTTATTTTTAAATTGATCCTTGGATCTAGATGGTCCTCCAACATCCCCCTTATCATTTCTTCCTTTCCTCATATGCTCAATAGTCCGACTCATCTCAACTAAAACATGGAAAGTTCGGAGTTGCAAAGGTAAGACAAACTCTTTAATCTCAAATCTCGGTCCTGTCTCAAACCTCTCACACTTCCAGCTCTCATTGGGTTGTGCTTGAAAGAAATGGAAGTATTTGGCAAGCGATTCAAACTTCGCCGCATACTCCCCAACAGATAAGTCTCGCTGTTGTAACACCAGAAATTCTTGTTCTTTCTCGATCCTAACGCTCTCTGGAAAATACTTGTCCATGAATACAGTTCGGAAAACGATATATCGAAATGAAAGAATGCATTGAGTCTGAATTGAAATTATAGTTAAAAGATTACCGTCGTAGTTTTATGTCTCAGCTCCACCCACATTATAAACTCTACCCGTATTCATCGGCTTATTAGTTCTGGCATTATGAACAACTGGTCCACGTTATCGTGCATTGCAACCTCTCAACAGATGTCCCACTTGATCAGAATTAAAACACTTCATTCCCTTCACTGGGCATTTATCAACCATATGATTTGAGTCTCCACATTTGTAACACCTCCTAATTTGACCTTAGTTTTGTTTCCTTTGCCTCTATTTCCCGATGCATAAGAATTAGGACGATATTGTTGATGATTATGGTCATTTCCTGCCTGTCGGAAGTAAGGTTTCCTCTGCACTTGCTTTTATCCCTTATTTTTAAATTGATCCTTGGATCTAGATGGTCCTCCAACATCCCCCTTATCATTTCTTCCTTTCCTCATCTGCTCAATATTCCGACTCATCTCAACTAAAACATGGAAAGTTCGGAGTTGTAAAGGTAAGAAAAACTCTTTAATCTCAAATCTCGGTCCTGTCTCAAACCTCTCACACTTCCAGCTCTCATTGGGTTGTGCTTGAAAGAAATGGAAGTATTTGGCAAGCGATTCAAACATCGCCGCATACTCCCCAACAGATAAGTCTCGCTGTTGTAACACCAGAAATTCTTGTTCTTTCTCGATCCTAACGCTCTCTGGAAAATACTTGTCCATGAATACAGTTCAGAAAACGATATACCGAAATGAAAGAATGCATTGAGTCTGAATTGAAATTATAGTTAAAAGATTACCGTCGTAGTTTTATGTCTCAGCTCCACCCATATTATAAACTCTACCCGTAGTCGTCGGCTTATTAGTTCTGGCATTGCTAACAACTGGTCCACGTTTTGGTGCATTGCAATCTCTCAACAGATGTCCCACTTGATCACAATTAAAACACTTCATTCCCTTCACTGGGCATTTATCAGCCATATGATTTAAGTCCCCACATTTGTAACACCTCCTAATTTGACCTTAGTTTTGTTTCCTTTGCCTCTATTTCCCGATGCATAAGAATTAGGACGATATTGTTGATGATTATGGTCATTTCCTGCCTGTCGGAAGTAAGGTTTCCTCTGCACTTGCTTTTATCCCTTATTTTTAAATTGATCCTTGGATCTAGATGGTCCTCCAACATCCCCCTTATCATTTCTTCCTTTCCTCATATGCTCAATAGTCCGACTCATCTCAACTAAAACATGGAAAGTTCGGAGTTGCAAAGGTAAGACAAACTCTTTAATCTCAAATCTCGGTCCTGTCTCAAACCTCTCACACTTCCAGCTCTCATTGGGTTGTGCTTGAAAGAAATGGAAGTATTTGGCAAGCGATTCAAACTTCGCCGCATACTCCCCAACAGATAAGTCTCGCTGTTGTAACACCAGAAATTCTTGTTCTTTCTCGATCCTAACGCTCTCTGGAAAATACTTGTCCATGAATACAGTTCGGAAAACGATATATCGAAATGAAAGAATGCATTGAGTCTGAATTGAAATTATAGTTAAAAGATTACCGTCGTAGTTTTATGTCTCAGCTCCACCCACATTATAAACTCTACCTGTATTCATCGGCTTATTAGTTCTGGCATTATGAACAACTGGTCCACGTTATCGTGCATTGCAACCTCTCAACAGATGTCCCACTTGATCAGAATTAAAACACTTCATTCCCCTCACTGGGCATTTATCAACCATATGATTTGAGTCTCCACATTTGTAACACCTCCTAATTTGACCTTAGTTTTGTTTCCTTTGCCTCTATTTCCCGATGCATAAGAATTAGGACGATATTGTTGATGATTATGGTCATTTCCTGCCTGTCGGAAGTAAGGTTTCCTCTGCACTTGCTTTTATCCCTTATTTTTAAATTGATCCTTGGATCTAGATGGTCCTCCAACATCCCCCTTATCATTTCTTCCTTTCCTCATCTGCTCAATATTCCGACTCATCTCAACTAAAACATGGAAAGTTCGGAGTTGTAAAGGTAAGAAAAACTCTTTAATCTCAAATCTCGGTCCTGTCTCAAACCTCTCACACTTCCAGCTCTCATTGGGTTGTGCTTGAAAGAAATGGAAGTATTTGGCAAGCGATTCAAACTTCGCCGCATACTCCCCAACAGATAAGTCTCGCTGTTGTAACACCAGAAATTCTTGTTCTTTCTCGATCCTAACGCTCTCTGGAAAATACTTGTCCATGAATACAGTTCAGAAAACGATATACCGAAATGAAAGAATGCATTGAGTCTGAATTGAAATTATAGTTAAAAGATTACCGTCGTAGTTTTATGTCTCAGCTCCACCCATATTATAAACTCTACCCGTAGTCGTCGGCTTATTAGTTCTGGCATTGCTAACAACTGGTCCACGTTTTGGTGCATTGCAATCTCTCAACAGATGTCCCACTTTATCACAATTAAAACACTTCATTCCCTTCACTGGGCATTTATCAGCCATATGATTTAAGTCCCCACATTTGTAACACCTCCTAATTTTACCTTAGTTTTGTTTCATTTGGCCTCCATTTCCCGATACAGAAGAATTAGGACGATATTGTTGTTGATTCTGGTCATTTCCTGTTGGTCGGAAGTAATGTTTTCTCTGCACTTACTTTTCTCCCTGATTCTGAAATTGATCCTTGGATCTAGATGGTCCTCCAACATTCCCCTTATCATTTCTTCCTTTCCTCATCTGCTCAATCTTCCGACTCATCTCAACTAATGCTTGAAAAGTTCGGAGTTGCAAAGGTAAGACTAACTCTTTAATCTCAAATCTCAGTCCTGCCTCAGGCCTCTCACACTTCCAACTCTCATTGAGTTGTGCTTGAATGATTGGAAGTATTTGGCAAGCAATTCAAACTTTACCGAATACTCCCCCACAGATAAGTCTCGCTGTTGTAACCCCAGAAATTCTTGTTCTTTCTTGATCCTAACGCTCTCTAATAAATACTTGTCCGTGAATGCAGTTTGGAAAACGATCCAGGTAATCTCCTGATGATCAGCTTCCATAAGTTGTTTGGCACCTTTCCACCAGTACTTAGCATCTCCTATCAGTAGGAAAGCAGCATAGGTAACCCTAACCTCTGCCGGAGCGACCACCAGCTCAAAGATTTTCTCCAGTTCCTGAATCCGTAAATCAGCTTTCTCATTGTCAACATCCCCACCAAACTGTGAAGGATTTTGGCTTCGAAAAGCAATAAGAGCCTTGCCTTCCGCAGCTTGCAAATTATGGGCATTCATAGATGCAGTTTGATTTACAATCGCAGCTGCCACATGTTCCATCGCCTGAGCCACATAATCTACTCCATCGTCATAATTTTCATTCATGTTGCCACGATCGCCAATGGGACCACCTCGGCAACCCCTTCCACGATCGCGTCCACGTCCTCATCCACGTCCACCTTCTGGTGCTAGTTCTATAACTGACCTACAAGACGAAATCAGTTAAACCATAGCCAGTAAATGAAACACGTACTTATGTATTAACATACATTACTTCTAAGAAATAATTCAAACAAGACTAAATCAGAGAATACACAACATCAACAAAACAGACCTATTTCCCAAAGATCCAGAAAGACTCGACCATCTCTGATACCACTAATGTAACAACCCCCCTCGAGCATTACTTCGTAAACATGTGCGGAAATAAATTAAAAGTAATTCGATGGTTGCTTTTGGAAAATAATATTTTCTTAAGTTGTTATCATCTCTCAAAATGGTGATAAATAAATTTTTCTTTTTCTTTTCGACAACTTTTCAACAACCACAACAACAACGTAAGTATAACCATATATGGATATATATATATATATATATATATATATATATATATATATATATATATATGTAACATCATACAACTATACTGCATCCTACTATTTTCTCACCTAGACCTTTATAAGTATAGGTCCTTATTGAAAAACAACAACATACGAAAAATAAAACCTAAGCTGGTCACACCTATAAGACAGACAAAATAGTAGCAAATAAACATCGTCATGGCTCGAACTAAGGAACCTTCTTCTTGTATACATCATATCCCCTAAGAGGTTCATCTGAACTCCCCAATATAGAACACAATAGAGAAAATTCAAACAGAATAATGCAAGAGTGAGAAACCAATATATGGATTTAACACGATAACTACATGCATGACACAAAAGAAAACATATATACATATACATTTCTATAACTAAACAAGTAGTCTATCACTAGGATTCATACCAGATCACCATATTTTGAAAACAAATGCATGAACACTTCAACTTTCAACATCTAACTTTTCACTTAATGAGATGATCAAGCTCAATTACCAGGTATTTTAGACACAACGTGACATGGAATACCATACATAACAACATAGCACGGAATACCTTATTTATCAAGGTACCATACATATACCTTATCATTAAGGCATCATAAATAACAACGTAGCACGAATACCTTATCATTAAGGCATCATACATAAGAACATAGGCACGTCTGCCAACGAATTCATATAAAACATTTTGTTCGCGTCATTTTTCTTTGGGTTCATTCTTCATTTGTCGAAGCTCAAAATGACTTACGACCATTCGTCATTTTCAACGTATTATATTTTTCAACATCAACATAGGACAGTAAGTCCGAGTGCTCAGTCACAACACCTTAGAGCTTACAATTAGTCTTAGGTTCGTGGTGATGGAAAAAATATTCACCATTAACAACGTTCATTACAATGTGAATAGGACACAAGGTCCATAACAACGTAACACGGATCAAAGATCTTCATGCTTTTATTTCAGAACGCCAGTATCACGATGTCTCGGATACTAAGTTTAAATTTCAACGTTAACACCGTTTTCATTCTGTAAAACACAAAATCAAAACAAAAACTTCCAAAACTTATCCAAGTGGTCGAAAATACCGTCGTTGAGTAAAACTTGATTCTAAAGAAATCATTTCAAAATTGGAATTTCCTTTATAAAATCATCAATTACTTGAAATATTTTTTTTTCAAAATTTTATGTTTCAAAAAGGGAGTCACTTGAGGCTCAGACTTGGTTTAAAACACGTACTACCATTTTTGAATTTCTTGCCGTCGATACTTTTCCAAATTACCGTCATCTAGCATTTTTAAAGGCGTTTAAGCCAATTCTTAAACTTTTCCACTTACATATTTTTCTAAAATCATAATTAAGTTATTTTTGAAGATTAATTTCATAAAATAACTTTTTATAATATTACGGAATTTCTTGCGTAAAAATTAGCAGTACAAAAATAATTTCACGGTTACGTCCTCACTGTGACTCATAGTTCTATCTTACACTGATAAATCATTAAAATAAAAATATTTTCCAACATTTATAATTTTTTCCAAATAATATTTTACATCAATATTATATTCCAATATTTCACCGTTAAACTTTGAATATAATTTATAGAGCTTATTAAAGCTTTTATCTGGTTAATTGATTAGGCACTGACCACTGTCAGGCTTCTCAAACAACAATCGATAACAACATCATAGCAACATTCCCAAGTAGATCATGCATCACAACATTATAATATATAACTGCAAATAAACAATTAAGTGCAGATAACCCATCACAGATAAAATTAACACAACTGAAACAAACACCTTAGATAAATAATACACACATCAACTAGATAGCACGCAGCCATCGGAAAAAACCCTCAGGAAATCCCCTCTTACCTCTCGAAGAATTCCAATTAGCTTCTGATTTAAAACTTGTCGCGAATCCGGAAATCGGCGACACACGTGCACGACACAAGTCTTTATCCTTCAACAAACCACATCTCAACCAATCAAAACAAGCAAATAACATCACCTATACACCACTTATAGGTCACGGCCTTATGTAGGTTTTATGGCTTAAAACTTCTAAAATTGTTTAAGTCTTTGGATTAATGATACTTTACACTTAAAACGGTAGATTATTTGTTAATCAACAAAGAATGAATTAAAATCTTCCAAGTTCCTCAAAGTATGATTTCAGCCAAAGCATGAAAATACAGCAAGAAATTTTTGTTTGATACAAGAACTTGGATTCAACATCAATACATATTAGAAAGATGAGATATATGATCATTTTCTAAAAATTGAACAAATGTTCCTCCACCCACTTTTTATAGGGTTCGGCCTTGACAAATTAAATGGGGAGGAACTTTTTTTTTGCAACAAACTCTTATATTATGATAGTAGATTTGATAATAGGAACATAGAAATTGGTTTCATATTTTTAAGATTTTTCTATGATTTTCTATGAATTATCAAAGTTTCTAGATCTCGGAATTGAAAATAATGAACAAGGCATTGAATCATGAAAATACTTGAAGAACATGATGATAATCAAGTGAGGGGAGTATGATATACCTTTTGGAAGTGAAAAATGAGCAAGGAATCAAGCACTTCCTTTACAAATTAAGACTATGTAACTTAAGCTTTTTAACGGAAAATGGTGAAACTTGGTGAAGATGATGAACATTACCTTTTATAGAAATGGAGTGGGCTCATGGAGGAGACTTGGACGTGGGGTTTAAGGGTTAAAAGGGTCCAAGGCTTAATTTTCTATGGACAAAATTATAATCTTTTACAATGGCAAACTTGTGATTAAAACCCACATAAAGGACATAATTGTAAAATCCCTAAAAAACCATCGTGACTAATGTGAGTCATCTATATTACTTACCCTTATGAGTCATCACTTGTCTTCATCTATTGAATGTTGGATTTTGTCTCTGCACGTCCGTTCTCGACTCCGTCGATTACCCGATTTAATGTTTTACGCCCGAATCACGTATAATAACCTATTTATTTTGAAAATTTTCAAAATAACCTATATTGTTGGAAACGAGATATGAAATCTAATCATTTCGTTCTCGGGTCAAAATTAGGTTTTATGATCAGTAAAATCTAATTGTCAGTGAAAACGCAGACCGGGTTCCATCTGAATTTTCAACCAAAAATTTAACCGTATACTTATAAAAATAAGTATAATATGAATATGACTTTGCGTTTTCCAAAATCATTTTCTAAGTTTTAGATAAAAATATAAACGTTAATTTATATTTATACCGATCTTAGAAAGAGGAAAAATCTGGGTGTTACAGATGGATCGATCTGGCATTCATATCTTCTTGCTGCCCATATTTTTACTTGCTCTTGTGGCGGTTACTGAGGGATTCGGCCTCCCTCGTTACCAAGTAAGTGTTAACATCACAAATAACCTGGGCAGTGGTATTCCTCTACGAGTTCATTGTAAATCCAAAGACGATGACCTTGGCGTTCATGATCTCGCCTTCCATGCCATGTACAATTTTTGGTTTTACCCTAAATATTGGGGAACTACATTGTTTTTATGTGGCATGAATTGGGATGGTGTATTGCATTGGGTTGACATTTACAAAGACAACATAGATAGAAAATACAGCAACCCTGATTGCCTTTGGAGCATAGAAACAAAACTTCCATGTTTATCGATCGATAAACAAACAAGTCATCTATCTGCTACGAATGGAGGCCAAGTGAAATCTTGTGATGTAATCTTTATTAATTGGGATATAATAATATAAGGTTCGAAATAAATTGAGAGCAGACGTTATTTTTGCATCTATGATGTTACAGATCCTCTATGTCTTGATTTCAAATTTTCTTTTGGAATTATGTTATATTGTGAAATTTCACATAATACAAAGAGTTTGCTATTTCAATGGTGGTTGTATGTGTGGTGATGAATAATTCTTCTCTTTAAGTTGGTCGAGTTTTAAGATTTATCAAATACAATCGATTTATGAGAAATAAAACCAACAACATTCTCCAATGTAAGGATCCTGTAGTAAATGTGACTGTTGAATTAGAGTAAAAAATGTCTTGAGTCATGAACTTGTGTGTAAAATTTCATAAATATTTTTTAAAATATAACTGTAATGAGTTTTGTTTTGTTTTCATCACAAAAATGTTCTCCTTGTGAAATCCAAATAATCACATTGCTATGCATATAACTTTTGCTAATCTACACTTTTGATCCATTATCTTTATTTTAAGTCTCGATTTGATCCATTTTTATAATGTTCTTCTCGATTTGGTCTTTTAAATTTTAAAATCATTTCAAGTTAGTCCTTTCCGTACACCGGTATAATGGTGTTAAATCTCAGGTGTTAACTCACCGAAAATTGGGTATACCCATCAGAAAATACTTCTCTCTCCTTTTCTCTTTCCCTCTCTTATTACTTATCTTCCTCTTTCTTTCCTTCCTCCTCCCAAAACCCAAAACTCCAAATTAATTTTACAATTGATGTGATGATGTAAATTAAATTTGTAGATGATTGCTTGTGAGGACTCAACAACAAATGAACTTGTACTAAAGGCACCCTTATTAGTCTTCTCCATCCTTTTGTTTTGCCATCTTCCTCAAACTTGCTCCGCAAAGAGGACAGAAACCACATTTGATAAATACTCTCACCACATAGACCATACCCATGGTCCATCAAATTGAAGTGAAAAAGTGAAGAAGCCGTTTCTCTTTCTCAAACACTCTCTGCTTTCATCAAACCCTAATTCTATTGCCTTCAAGATAGGGTTGTAGCATTAACAAAGAAGGAAAACATTTGTACTAACACTTATGTCTTTGCCTGACCTATCTATTATAATTATAATATATGAAAATTGTCTCTAAAAATTTGCTCATAACACCTTGAATGTCAGTTAATCCTACATGGTTATGTCTCTTCCTTGTCAATAGAATCAAAATTTCCTTGCAAAGGCAAGTGTCTTGTGGTTGTCTAGGCCACAAGCACGGCCGTGCTGAGTGGGGAGCACGACCGTACTCAATGCGTTCGTTGATAGTCTTTTTGTCTGACCGTGCTAACTTATGCACAACCCTTTGTTTAAGTTAAGCACAACTGTGCTAAAAAGGAGCACGATCGTTCTTGGGTCAGAATCTATATAAAGAGAAAACAGGGAGGGTTACGATTTAAACCATCTAAACTGGAACTATAGGCAACCTCGCTGTCTCTTCCCCTTTGAACCTAATCAGTTTTTGGTGTTCCTGCTCTGTTTGGGAGAGTCAATCACGCGTTAGTGCCAATTAACAAAGGTAATGGTATTGCCCTCTTATGTTTCCTTTTATTTTCCTTTGAATTGGGAACTAATTGGTTATCCTTGTTGTGTTGGCCAAGGCTTGGGATGATTCACCGAGTCAATCGAGGGAACCGGTTAGAGCTTTTGTTGGTAAAAAGGGGAAATCTTCATACCAGGTATGGGGAGAAGGAATAGTATGAGTTTGTAGGCATGGGTATAGAGTAAGACGAAGGGTTCCCATGACCCTTATGTTTGTTAAAATGGCTAAATGATTATGGACAATAATATGAAATATGAATGTCTATTTGTTTATGATATAAATGTTCAATATGCTTATTTTGGTATATCTGATGTTGATGTTATAACATGTTGAATGATTGATGCCATGACTGAATGTTTTATCATAAAACTGGTTGTTGGTTGTTCGTGTGAACACGCTAATGATAAAACTGTTAAACTGCTAATAACGATGTTCGGGGGGGGGGGGGGGGGGGGTTCCTTTTGCTCATAAAACTAAATGATAGTAATGAAGGGCAAGGATTTATGCCAAAATGTTTAATCTATGAACTGTCCCAAGAGAATTGGCAAGGGTTAACGTTAAAATATATAAATACACACATGTTTATTCATTACATTACCAAAACACTGTTTAGGGTATCCTATCAGTAGGATCCCTCACAGGTACTTAATTATACAAACTGTTTATAACTAGCAGAAAATAAAATGTCTTTTAAGACTTACTGGCCCTAAACTTACTACACTATATCATTAGGATCTGTAGCTCGTCCTCCAACATCCGATTCATATGGAGTCCCATCCAACTGCTCAGCAACATCCGTTTCATATAGAGTTCCATCTAACTCCTTAGCAACGTAATCCTCCATCGGGTGTTCTAACGTAATAAAGTAAACATAATAAAAAATACAGAAATAGGGTGATAAGAAACAGTTCTATCATCATAAGTGGAAAAGACTTATAGCATATAATATAATAGCAGTCACAAACAAACAACACTCATCATTAACAATCATCTTTAACTCACAGTACTTTCCTCTACCCACAATCTCATGCAACTAAACTTTTATGCTGAAGTGGCCACCACAAATCCTATCACACATCCCTTGCCCGCCGAGGGATGTTAGTCAGTTGTCCAAGCGATGCATCCCCATTAACCGGTGCACATACTCATCCATGGTGAGAATGCTCATGCAAAGCAATGACACTATAGCTGCACAATACAGTCGGTGCACGCCCTGATTCTCTCTCAAGGGTGCTCATGCAAAGCAATAAAACTATAGTTGCACAATCTAAAACTAAATTGGGACAGCCCCGTAAGAACTTCGGACCTCGTGTGTTCCCAATACACGTTTGTGAACAACAATACTCATGAACCTCACTGACCCATATCAATAACAACCTAGTGCCTCAAGCTTTCCTCATAACCTCCATTTACATTCTATGTCACATCACTTCTATAAAATAATGGCTAGGCACCTCTAATTCTTATTCAATATCACACCCAAACAAGTACCTCCGAACAACATATATCTATACTTAAAATCAACTAAGCAATTTATCAAACAAGGCAGATCATGCATAACACAATAATCAATAAAATATTCAAACATCAAAATAAAATGTCACATGCAGTAGAATACCTCAACCAGCGTATCACGAACAGTCAATAATAAATAATTCAGGCATCCTCCAATATTATAAAATTAACCTAAGGCGATAAACCTACAATTCCCAAATCAGCATTGGTATTGCGGAAAAGTTTTCAATGCTATTTTGGTATTGTCGATTACTCGACCACTAGTAGGGTTTAGGTCGCCCTACACCGTTATTATAAATTATATACTACTTACCCGTTCCGACGATGGAATGGTTCTTTCTCCCACCTAAGTTAACACCGGAATCCCGTATTCGAAGCTCCTCATTATCACGCCACAAGTTAACAAATTCACCTTCAACCAAACTACATAACCACAAATTAATCAAACAAAATTCACCCTTAATCACAATAGGCTAGGTTCGGCCAATCAATTCAAAATAGGGCTAGGGTTCTTTTATCATTCCAATATTTTGGATACTAATTCCTAGAGTCTTAGATAGCAAGGATAAATTACCATAAGTTGAAAATATGAATTAAAATCATCCAATCCCTTTGGGTAGGGTTTCGGTCTCAGGAGTAAAAATGGGTTAGCAAAATCCTTTAAGTTCAAACTCTTGGATTTAAGATCACAAGGCTTATTAGAAACAAGAACAATTAAATAAAATCATTTCAATCCCTCTCCCTTAGGTTTCGGTCTCCATTGGCAAAATAGGTTAGAAAATTCCTTTTGATTCAAGCTCTTGGATATAGATAATATAGGTATTAGAGAGCTTTAATCAACTAGTAGATTTCAAAAATTGAACAAAAACATCAAACCCCTCTTTTCTAGGGTTTTCGGTCAACCGAGGAAAAATGGGTTTGGGACCTTCTATTTCATTCATTCTCTTAGATACAATGAGCTAAGGTCTTAGAAAGATGATAGGAATGATCATTATTTAAGAATACATCCATACAAATCATGTTGCTTCAAGTTTTCATGAACAAAGCAAAAATAGGTTTGAAGAAAACTAAGCAAGATTACAAGAGAAAATGATCTAGAGAATAGAAGGATGAGTAGGAATCATCATGTTACCTCAAGATAAAAGAGAAGATGAAGAGAAATTTGATGATCCTTGGCAAGTTCTTTACTTTGAGCTCTTGAAAATAGTTTGATGAGTATTTGTTTGTGAAGAAAATGAAATGAACAAGAGTGGTTTTGGGGGGTGGCGGGCTGTTAAGTTAAGCTTAGGGGTATGTTGGTCATTTCACTAGAAAACTCATGATCACAAACATTTAATGCTTGTCCCCTTGACTACATTAATTACTTCCATTACCTCAGCTCCATAATCGACTCTATTGTTTACCCGACTTATCCCCATACTTAGATTTTACGTGTTTTCTTAAAGATTACGCCCGAATAAAATAATATTATTTCATTCCTAAAGAAAATTTTCAAAATATAGAAAATTGTTTGGAGCGAAATATAAAACCTAACCATTTCGTTCTCGAGTCGAAATTAGGGTTTCTTCTCAGTAAAATCTTACTGTCAGTGAAAATGCAGACTGGGTTCCATCTGAATTTTCAACCCAAAATTTCATTGTATCCTTCTACCATAAAGTTGAGTATGAATATGATTTTATTTTATTCAAAATCATTTTCTGGATCTCAGATTAAAATATAAAAACTATATTTTAACCGATTAAACAACGTAATTAAAAACCGGCTATTACATTACTATCCCTCTTAGAAAAAATTCCATCCTCGGAATTTACATACCTTAGAAAAGATGTGGATATTGTTGTTGCATATCCATCTCACAGTCCCAAGCAGCATCTCCAGTAATTGCATCCCATATAACATTAACTAAAGGAATTTGTCTACCGCGAAGTTCCTTAATCCTTCTATCTGTTATCTTAACAGGTAAAGCCTCATACTCTAGATTCTCTCACAGTTTATAGACTCAGACTCAATAATATGCGAGGAATCAGGATAGTATTTTGTCAACTGGAAAACGTGAAAGACGTCATGAAGGTTAGCAGTGTTAGGTGGTAAAGCAATATGGCAAGCTACTGGACCAATCCTTCGAAGAATCTAGAAAGGTCCAATGAATCTAGGAGTAAGTTTTCTAGATTTGATAGCCCTGCCAATTCTAGTCTTCAGAGTGACTCTCAAAAACATGTTATCACCCTCCTGGAATTCTAAAGGTCTCCTCCTCTTGATACTGTAGCTCATTTGCCCATCATGTGCTTTATTCATCTTTTCCCTTATCTTCGTAACTTGTTCCGTAGTCTGTTGCACCACATCTGGACCCAAGACTTGGTTTTCACAAATCTCATACCAACATAATGGGGTCCTACATTTCCGGCCATACAAAGCCTCGTATGGTGCCATTCCAATACTACTGTGAAAACTATTGTTGTAAGTAAATTCAATCAATGGCAAGAACTCATCCCAACTGCTAGTGTGTTCCAAAACACAAGATCTCAAAAGATCCTCCAATGATTGAATCGTCCTTTCTGACTGTCCATCTATTTGGGGATGATAAGCAGAACTCATCATCAACTTTGTCCCCAAGGCATTGTGCAACTGTCTCCAAAATCTAGATGTGAATCTAGGATCTCGGTCTGAGACAATGCTTGATGGTACACCATCCAACCTAACCACTTCTTTGATATAAATCTAGGTCAACTTCTCCAAACTATAACTCTCACCAATAGGTAAGAAGTGAGCACACTTCGTCAATCTATCAATGATAACCCAAATTGCATTATGTCTCTTAGGAGTTCGTGGTAACCCAACTACAAAATCCATAGCGATGCTATCTCATTTTCATTCTGGGATATCCAAAGATTATAATAACCCTGTCAGCTTTTGATGTTCAATCTTAGCCTTTTGGCACACCATGCAAGATAGTACATACTCTGCTACCTCTTTCTTCATCCTCGTCCACCAAAACATTTTCTTCAAATCCTTATACATCTTAGTGGATCCAGGATGAAAACTCAACTTACTCTTATGTGCTTCTTCTAATATCATTTTCCTAAGTCCTAAATCCTCTATCACATATATTCTATCCCTAAACCTCAGCACACCATTTGTTCCTCTACTAAACTCATAAATCTTACCCTCATCTATACCTCTACTTATCTCCTATAGATATAGATCCTGAACCTGTTTATCCTTAAGATCTCTCATAAAATCACTACTAATAGTGATCATACCTAAGAAAATTTTATCAACAACCAACTCCATTCCTAAGTTCAAATCTCTGAACTGTTCCAGTAATTCCAACTCTTTAACCATCATCGCGGATACATGAAATGATTTCCTACTTAAGGCGCCTGCTACAACATTCACCTTCCCAGAATGGTACAGTAAATCAAACCCATAGTTTTTGATAAACTCCATCCATATCCGAAGTCTCATATTCAACTCTTTTTGGTCGAAAAGATACTTCAGACTTTTATGGTCACTATACACATTAAACTTCGCTCCATACAGAAAGTGTCGCCATATCTTTAATGCGAACACTATTGCTACCAACTCCAAATCATGAGTCCGTTAATTCCTCTCATGAATTCTCAATTGTCGGGAAGCATAAGCCACAACTCTTCCCTCTTGCATTAGAACACAACCTAAACCTTGGTATGACGCATCACAGTATACGTCAAACTGTCCTAACGGATCGGGTAAAGTCAACACAGGTGATGCAGTCAACCTGTCCTTCAGATTTTGGAAACTCTGCTCACACTTGTCTGTCCATACAAAAGCTGTATTTTTCCTCTTCAACTCCATCATAGGCAACGCAATCTTCGAGAAACCCTCTATAAACCTCCGATAATATCCAGCTAACCCTAGAAAACTCCGTACTTCACTTACTGACTTAGACCGTTCCCACTTAAGAACTGCCTCAACCTTCGCTGGATCTACTGCTATACCTTCCTTGTTGATCACATGTCCAAGAAATTGGACTTCTTCCATCCAAAATTCACACTTGGAAAGTTTAGCATAAAGCTGCCTATCCTTTAGAACTTGCAGCACGACTCTCAGATGTTCCTCATGATCTTCCCATGTACGAGAATAGATAAGGATGTCGTCGATGAACACAACAACAAACTTATCGAGGAACGGTCTAAATATCTTGTTCATATAATCCATGAACACTGCTGGCGCGTTAGTCACACCGAAAGGCACAACTAAATACTCGTAATGTCCATACCTTGTTCTAAAAGCCATTTTGAGTATATCTTCTTTCCTTACTCTAATCTGATGGTATCAAGATCTTAAATCAATCTTGGAAAATACTGCTGCTCCTTTCAATTGATCCATCAGATCATCTATCCTAGGCAATGGATACCTGGTCTTAATTGTTACCTTGTTCAACTGTCTATAATTTGTGCATAACCTAGCACTTCCATCCTTCTTCTTAACAAACAAAACGGGAGCTCCCCACGGGGAAACACTCGGTCTTATGAACTCTTTCCCTAACAAGTCATCCAACTATTTATTTAACTCCACCAATTCTACAGGTGACATCTGATAAGGTGCTATAGATATAGGTCCTATCCCCGGTACAAGATCTATGGTGAATTACAGCTCTCTGGTGGTAAACCTGGAACATTGGGATGGAAAACTTCAGGAAACTCTCTCACAATAGGCACAAAATCTATACTAGGAGTCTCATTAGCTTCCACCGCAAACAGCATCACATAATGTCGAGAATAATCACTCCTCATGGATACTCCTTCATTGGCAGAGACTACACTAGACGACTCAAGAAATGATAAGGTCTTACTAGAACAATCTAGTATTACATGGTTAGCCGAAAGCCAATCCATGCCAAGGATAACATCTATCTGTTGCTTAGGCAAACAGACAAGATCTACAATAAATGTCCTACTCTCGGTAACTATAGGACATTGTAAACAAACAGACATAGTAGTCAAAGGGTTACTAGTTGGAGTAGATACTGTAAGGGTATAAGGTAATTGAGAAATAGTTAATTTTAAATTATCTACACACTCATGAGAAATAAATGAATGTGTAGTGCCTGAGTCAAATAATACATACGAGAGTCTACCAGCTATCAAACACATACCTTGTATAAGATCAGCAGATTGAGATCATTCAGATACCCTCACGATAAATACTCTTCCAGTGGCCTGAGGTCTGGCCACTTGTTGTCCTGCTGTTCGGGCTCCTCTTCCAGCTCCATTTCTATTGCCTCCAGCTCCTCTACCCGCAGCTGCCGGCTGTTGAATAGTCCGCTGTCTGCATTCTCGAGCCATATGACCTAGTTTCCCAAAGTTGTAACAACTGGGTCTCTCCCTACAATCTCTAATATGATGCGATCCTCCACATCTGAAACAAGCATAGCCTTGTTGTTGCTGACCCGCTCTAATCACTGGTGTTGGTGCAGGTGTCTACACTAGTCGGGCATATGGTATCTGTCTCCATTGAGAGTTACTACCTACTCGCCTCTGAAAACCCGGTCTGGTAGGACATCCGATCCTCAATTGTTTTTGCTTATTAGCCAACCTCTGATCTATACTTTCGGTCGCTCTGCATCTTTCCACCAGCTCCAACAAACTCTGGATATCGAGAGATACTATAGCCCTCTGGAGTTCATGTCGGAGTCCTTCCTCAAACCTTCTAAATTGCCAATCTTCATCTAGGAATCTCTGATAAAATTATGAATACTTAATCAGAGCCTCAAAACGCGATGCATAATCACCTACCGTCATGTTGCCTTGTTTGAGACTCATGAATTCCCTTTTCTTCTCACGTTGAACCAGACGCGGAAAATATTTTTCAAAGAAGCAGTCGCTAAACAACTGCCAACTTATCATTCTGCCCTCAACCTCCAGCAATCTTCGCTTGCCTCTCCACCAAGATTCTGATCCTCCAGTTAACATGAAGGCAGCATACGTGTCTTTCCTATCCTCTCAGCAGTGCATGGTATCGAATATCTTCTCGATCTCTTGTACCCACCATTATGCCTTCTCTGGGTCATGATCTCCTCGGAATTGGGGTGGCTTCCCTTTCAGAAAAGTAGGTATTCTGGCAGCTTCAGCTGCTACAGCTCTCCTTTGATTCTGTAGTTTCTACTGCTCTTTGTTCATCTACAGCTCTCAGATGACTCTCCTCCCCTTTCGATATGATTATTATCCACGTTGTTAGCTCCGACAATTCTTTCTGGAGTTCTGTCCCCACTATCGATCAGACGTCCTCTTCCACGAGCCATGATTCTGTAAAAGAAATCATCTGCTCTCATCAGTATGACATATAATACTACTTAGACAAGTATTCAAATACTATATGCCATACTAATGTTAATTATCGCGTCAAGTTCGGACACACTACCCACTTCTAAGCTTACATAAAATCTGATGTGGATTCAACTAACAAGGCCAGTAACAACATCCTAGACCTCACAGTCCGATTAGAACCGAACTGCTCTGATACCACCAAATGAGACACCTCACAGTGCCCCATTTTTTTATTAAATTAAAACCTTATTAATTGTTTACTTAATCACGTGCTTATCGTTGAAAATACGTAAAAATTAAAACTTAATTAATAATCATATAACTTCTGCAACTTTAAACACACCAACGTTAAAATATATAAATACACACATGTTTATTCATTACAATACCAAAACATTGTTTAGGGTATCCTATCATTAGGATCCCTCACAGGTACTTAATTATACAAACTGTTTATAACTAACGAAAAATAAAATGTCTTTTAAGACTCACTGGCCCTAAACTTACTACACTATATCGTTAGGATCTGTAGCTTGTCCTCCAATATCCGCTTCATGTGGAGTCCCATCCAACTCCTCAGCAACATCCGTTTCATACAGAGTTCCATCTAACTCCTCAAAGAACGTAATCCTCCATTGGGTTTTCTAACGTAATAAAGTAAACATACACAAAAATAAAGAAATAGGGAGATAACAAACAGTTCTATCAAAATAAGCGGAAAATACTTATAGCATTTTATATAATAGTAGTCACAGACAAATAACACTCATCATTAACAATCATCTTTAATTCACAATACTTTCCTCTACCCTCAATCTCATGCAACTAAACTTTTAGGCTGAAGTGGTCACCACAAATCCTATCACACATCCCTTGCCCGCCGAGGGATGTTAGTCAGTCGTCCAAGCGATTCATCCCCATTAACCGGTGCACATACTCACCATGGTGAGAATGTTCTTACAAAACAATGACACTATAGCTGCATAATATAGTCGGTGCACACCCTGATTCTCTCTCAAGGGTGCTCATGCAAAGCAATGACACTATAACTACACAATCTAAAACTAAATTGGGATAACCCCGCAAGAACTTCAGACCTCGTGTGTTCCCAATACACGGTTGTGAACAACAATACACATGAACCTCACTGACCCTTATCAATAACAACCTAGTGCCTCAAGCTTTCCTCATAACCTCCATTTACAATCTATATCAAATCACTTCTATAAAATAATGGCTAGGCACCTCTAATTCTATTCAATCTCACACCCAAACAAAATACCTTTGAACAACATATATCTTTACTTAAATCAATTAAGCAATTTATCAAACAAGGCAGATCATGCATAACACAATAATCAATAAAATATTCAAACATCAAAATAAAATGTCACATGCAGTAGAATACCTCAACCAGGGTATCACGAACAGTCAATAATAAATAATTCAGGCATCCTCCAATATTGTAAAATTAACCTAAGGCGATAAACCTACAATTCCCAAATCAGCATTGGTATTGCGGAAACGTTTTCAATGCTATTTTGGTATTGTCGATTACTCGACCACTAGTAGGGTTTAGGTCGCCCTACACCATTATTATAAATTATATACTACTTATCCGTTCCAACGATGGAATGGTTCTTTCTCCCACATAATTTAACACCGGAATCCCGAATTCGAAGCTCCTCGTTACCACGCCACAAGTTACAAATTCACTTTCAACCAAACAACACAACCTCAAATTAATCAAACAAAATTCACCCTTAATCATTATAGGCTAGGTTCGGCCAATCAATTCAAAAGAGGGCTAGGGTTATTTTCTCATTCCAATATTTTGGATACTAATTCTTAGAGTCTTAGATAGCAAGGATAAATTATTATAAGTTGAAAATATGAACTAAGATGATCGCTAATAACAAAATAAAATCGATAGTTCAAATGCAACATGCTTAAGTGTGATGTGGAATGCCATATGGATAAAAGCTCCCTTTTGGATCCAATAATTGAAGCTTCTGCTCATTTTTACTCAATAATATCAAAAAATTGATAACTAGAATGTATGGTGTAATTTAAGAAAACCCCAGCAAAATTTTAAGAAATTCATGGTATAATTTCACTCCATCTTTTATTTGGGCTGAAGCACCTCATAAAATTTCAGTCACTACTATACATCAGTAAATTGATTGTAGCGAAGCATGGAAATTCCCTTTTGCTTTACTCATTACATAAAAAAAAATGTAAAAACACTGGATTAATACTGGGTCATGCCCAAACCAAATCCGTCTATACACGTCATTTTTTATTCCCCTGAGCCATGGCAATGGTGTAAAGGATCAAACACGAGACATCTAGTTCCAATGCATGATTTTTTTTTTTTACATCAAACACAGATAGTAATATTAATGCTTTTAAAATATTGTAACAACGATTAACATTCTATAGCCAATTGATAAAACTGCTCCTTCATCCTTGCGATCACCTTTGCAAGATTTATGACTTAGCATAGCTCGTGATAGTCATTTATCATGTCCTCAATCGTGATGGTTTAAATCCCATTCTTCATTAGATTTATCACACCGTCTTTGGCACAATTGTGCAGTTAAAGCGTGGTAATTTCAAATCCAAGCGACAGATTTGTACAACAATCTTTTATTAATAACTAGATGATGGATTCATGCGATGCACGGGTGAAATATCGTTGGCAATATAATTTCATATTATTTAAAATCACAATGCACTTTTATTTGGAAATTGGTTTTTTTTAATCTTAAAAATAGTAAGATTATAAAATATTATTGATAAATAAGTTTTAGGGTAACATGAACACAATTGTCACAAACATAATCCTCCTGATTAAGGTAACACAAATACAATACACTCGTAATACACTCATGTATCACAGTGTACCCATGGGTAAAGTATTTGTTTGAATAATTTATTTTTAAATTAAAAATTATAAGATAAGCAAAAGTTGTTGAGAAATTAATATTATCATGATATAATGAGATATAAAGGTCTTCAGCATAAAACAAGACAGGATATATGTGCAAGAAAATAACAATTATTAAACTTCAACATTCTTTTGTTGTACTTTTTCAACCGCCCCTTGTACTTAGTACAATCAATGTCTATAGTATATATCACAAACACAATATATAATTAATGAAATTTCACTTCAAAACACAACTTTGAAATAAAGGAGTTCTAAGAATTTTTACAAATATTACGACATGTATTAGACTAAACTGGTAGCAATTATGTTATCTTCCCGTCGAAGCAAACATATAAATCAACTTCTCAGAACCCAAACGTCCTCGTCAAATTGGACTCACCTACACAAAACTACACACAAAAAATAAATCACAATATTTTTTTATAAAAAATGAGTCCTATGAAATTTTAAAAAATATAACGATATGTATTATATTAAACTTATTGCAGCTATATTATCTTCCCGTGGAAGCAAACATAAGAAGTAACTCATCATATCCTAAATGTAAAATCAAATTGGTCTCACTTACATGATATTCCACAGCAAAAATAAATAACAAAACACAACTTTTTTAAATAAAGGAGTCCAAAGAAATTTTAAAAATATTATGTCATGTATTTTTTAAACTTATTTCAGTTATGCTATCTCCCCGTCGAAGTAAACACGAAAAACAACTCCTTACAATCCAAATATAGAATAAAATTGACCTCATATGTACACTTATCACATACATTTTCGGTAATTTCATTTTTTAAATTTTTGGTGTGTCAACCTATCTATCATAAAAAAGATGGGAAATAATATTTTTCATCAGTGTAGTCAAACCTCGTGAAAAGTAAAAGCAATAAGTACAACTTAAAAAACCAAAAAAATTGTATAGAAAATTTAAATTTTCTTAAATAAAGGAAAACCTTGACAAAGAAATATATTTATGTTAAAATTAATATTGCAATGATTGAAAAAATTACTTAAGTTATGACAAATTATAATTTTTCCTAGTAATTTATTTATTAATGTGATTTTAAATAAAATGTTTAATCTTTGTAAAACAAAAGTTTAACCTGTTGAAGTATAATAACAAATTATCCTTAAGTGTAAAATTTCCTTGTTGTTTTCATATAAAATATTTATTCCGTGTATTACATTTCATTTATAATTAATTGGAATTGGAAAATAGTAGCTCACTTTTTGTAGTTAATTCTTATTAAACTAATGATCCATTAATAGAGATAATTGTTATATTTTTGTAAAAAAAAATTTCTTTATTATTTCATTGAAAAATCACTATAAATTCGACTTGCTTATTAATTTTCTTAATATTCATTTTTCCCACTTGCATGTCGATTGTCTTAAGATTCATTTTTTATTATTATTTAGTAGGGATTTTGACTTTATTATTATTATTATTAAAATAAGATTTTTCATCATGTCAAGCTCTGATGCCACTTGTTGACAAGTGACTCCAAACACAAGAGGGGGTGAATTGTGTGTGAAATGAATTTTACGATAACTTTGATAAATTAAAAATTCCCTTTTAAAATTATTTGATAAAAACACTTGATAACGAAAGCGCGTTTGAAAAAACTTTAAGTAAGAAAGCGATTGCGAAAATTAAAAGATATAGGGAAAGAAGATTAACACAATGATATATCCTGGTTCAGCCACAAACTACCCACGTGGCCTACGTCCCGTCCTCAAGGCAATACCACCAAGGTTTTCCGATCAACTCTAGTTTTTAAACAGGATCAACTAGAACCATTACAAATCAGAGAACCCTTAACACAAATCTCAGGATATACTATCCCTTCTATAAGAGCCTCAAAATCGTTTCGTGAGATCACGCTCACTAAAAATTCAGAAAAGAAGTACAATGAGAAGGCACTCAATAGTATAAAAGATAAACAAGTTGAAGCTCAACAATTACAAACACCTATGTGGTGTGTAAGGCTCTCAAAGTTAACTTTAGCAAGTGAGACATCCCAATGTCCCATTAAAGAAAACATAATTAATAACTAAAACTTAATCGTGATATTAACGTTAAGCATGTATACAGAAAAGGCGAATAGCTAAAAACCTTAAATATAAATAACAGCCATATATAAACATCACATCTTACACACACACACACACACACACACACACACATATATATATATATATAATACATCACATCATCCAAACATCTACGCTGTCAAACTGCAAAGGGTACCCCATCACTAGGGCCCTATATGGATACATACTGACATAAAAGAAAATACATAAGAATATCAAAGGAAGATTGAGACACCCCGATGTCCCATTAAAGAAAACCTAAATTTAACAAACCTTAATTGCGATGTAGAGGTTAAACATATATAAAATGGAAGAGACATTAAGCATAAAAGAGATAAATATAAGCAGTACACCACACATATAAATATAACCATAAAAGGTAAAAAAATGTCTAGGACATCCCATCAGTAGGGTCCCACAATATACATACTAGTACAAACTGACATAAGCAACGGACGATAAAACATCTTAAAAGACGCACTGGCCACATACTTTATACTCAGCAACTCGGGTCCATTGCTCGTCCTCCAGCATCTGGCTCATAAGGGGTCCCATCAAGCTCCTCGGCTTCTCCGCAGGTGCTTCTCATAATGATCACATAAATGAAACATACATAGAAAAGAAGTAGGGAGATTAAAATGTTGCATCATCATAAGCAGAAAAGGTTACATAACATATATACGGTAATAGCACACAGACAGCCATCACATATTATTCACATATAACTACAACAAGCATCCTCAGAAATGTATCATTATCCTATATCATTCGCGCTCATGCAGCTGATCCTGTATGCTGACGTAGCCACTACGATACTATCACACAACCTTTACCATAATAGGGATGAAAGTTATTCGTCAGAGCGAGCACTCCCCTCTATCACATATATATATCCAGATGCATATGTATACATAAATGGTCCGAAACCACATGGAGCAGCTCTGCAAGGATTACAGATATCTACGGATACTCTGACCTCATGCGTTCCACTCATACGGCTATAATCAACATCATGCATCTACATGGGTCTCGCCAACGTATATCGAGTCATACCCTAGTGCCTTAACCCCTCATCGCTATCTCATAAAATATCACAAGTTATATCACGTCGTTAATCTCATCATAATAAAATTTTAATTAATTAGGTTAGTCACGTTTAAATCATACATCATACACTCCCCAACATGCATCGCTCCAGAATATCATATCCCAAGGCATAGGAAACAACTAAACATGTTACAGCAGATAAAACATATTATCACCCAACACATGTTATCAAACATAATCATACTATAATAATAATAAAAAAATAAAAAAATATTTTAAATAAACATAATTAATCACATATAACATATTAATCCAAACAGCACACCACAAGCAACTCAAATACGATAAAATCAAACAACCTCAAATATCGTAAAATTAACCTAACGGCGATAAACCTACAATCTCCATATCACCATTGGTACCACTAAGTAGTAGTCGATGTGATATTGACATTGTCAATTATTCGCCCACTAGTAGGGTTTCGGTCGCCCTACACCATTAATTTAAAATAGGCTACTTAGCCATTTCCGATGATAGGAGGCTTCTTTCTCCCACCTGAGGTGTAGTAGGCTAGCTTAGGAGCAACGAAACGGACCCACTCCTATCCTCCTTAAATCTCCCACGTGAGGTCCTCCTACGTCCTGGGTTCCAAAAGTTCACCTGAATACATATTCATGAAGCACGTGTTACGGTTAACCCTAGTATGAAGACGGAATTGGAAACTGATAAACGGATCGAAAGATAACCTCAACACCATCACCAACGGCATTTCGGCATAACAAGGACATAGGCTTACCTTATCCTAGTCAAGAAAAGAAAGATAGGATAATGAAGTCGATCTCACTGCCTCTCTCTCTCTTTCTTTCTTTCTTTATTTCTATCTCTCTCTCTTTCTCACGCTATTTCCTCACTATTCTGATTCTTTTATATTCACTTAGTTTATTACACTAACTTAGTATCACTTAGTATAAAGAAAGATAACCATCCTTCATGGTGAAGTCTTGTGACTCACCTATAGGTGCACTACAAGAAAATGCAGTTTTTGTGATGACAAAATTCGTCATTAAAAGCTTTAAAAGTCGTCACTATGACTATTTTGTGACAATATTTTAATTCGTCACCTTTTGTTACTATAACTCAAGTCATTATTTAGTTAGTGACGATTTTTTGAATCGTCATTAAAAGCAGACATTTATTATGACGAAAATAAAGTCACTAATGTTTATAAATAACAATGACAAACATGAATCATCACAAATATACATCACAATAGTGATGATTTATCATCACTATTAAAACTTATAGTGACCAATAAATTGTCACTATTTTAACACAATTTGCTTTTAGTGATTATTAATATTTGTCACAAAAAATATTAGATATTGTGGCCATTGCCTAAATTGACACTAAAACATATTACTATTTTGTTTTGTACAAAAAAAAAGATTACTATTAATGACATTGATTGTTGTCACTTTAAATAAATTATTATAGTAATACTTTTTTTATAAGCAAAATGAATATTCCTAAGATGAGCACTTGGAGTACTCAAACCCAAGTACAAAGGATAAAGTCAAGTACATAAACATACATACATACAAATTGACGATGAGTCATGTTACTACTAAAAAAGATAAGTGGCTAAAAAGTCTTTGCCAATGCTAAATATCACCAGAAAATTTTGCATTATAACAAAAGAAACCACACTTGCAACTTTAAAAACTAGCAACACAAATATTCACTACTCTCATGCTTCAAAAACCTGTTAAAGTGTGACAGAGAGGTAAAGTAGACCAGCCCCCAACTTCAACCAGAAAAAGCATCTAACAATAACAAGAAATATCCCATTTGTTTCGTCATTGCTGGCACAACTTTTGTCCACCAAAGACTTCACACACCTGCAACAAGTAAATTCCAACAAAGTGGCAAATTGAAAATACCTATTAATCAACTCAATATAAGACTATAAACATTTTAAAATTCTTGAATTAAAATGAACCATGCCTAAGTACCAAACTAAATATTTGAAATGACGGTAAAGAAACACATCCTCTTTGACTTTATCCGTTGAAGTTTTGCATTAATTTTATGTCCATGACCCTTCTTGAGGACATGTTCACCTAAAAAAAGAGAAATAAACATAAGCAATTTCAACAATAATCTGTTAATTTTTTTTCCAATAAAATAATCTCCAAACCACCTGTAACATCCGTTATTTTATGCATGGTAAATGTATGAGGGTGAGGGTTAGGATTTGGATTATATATTTGGGATGTGTTTTGAGGCATAGAGACCCTTGCTTGGCAAGCACGTAACCTTTTCAAGTGAGTTTGAACGTAGAAACAAAATTAGGGTTTCCCGGTTAGCATCTTTGAGACATCTGAGTGTGAAATAAGAAATTTGGAGTTAGGAATGAGATTAGGACTTTTTGATGGTTTGAGGTTGTTTATTAGGTCTTGATGAGCCTATATCTCAAATTTGAGGTCAATTGGATGTCGAACGGGTCCAGAACGAAAAGAAACACAAATCGAGCGTTTTGTGATCGATTAATTAATTGAGAGTCGGAATATTAAATTAGGTCAGGCCTGAGTACAATAGGTCTTAGGAGTAACATAAAATAATACAGAAGAATATCCTAACAGTAGGTTACATGGGGAAATGCGGAAGAAAATACCCGATTGTGCTGACAGGGCAACACGCGGGTTAGAAACTTGAAAATGATGAACAACTATGATATAAGCCTTGAATCAAGAAACTTGCTAAAGAACATAGACATGATTAAAGAAGAAGATTAGTATTTACCTCTTGAAGATCAATGACAAAGGAAATCCAAGAAACTTGCTTCACAAATCTATCACTTAAGAACTTATGAACTTAGGATTTTGAACAAAAAGGCATTAGAAACTAAGTGAAAAGTGAGAGTATGGTATTTATAGTGATGGGTGGTGCCATCTTAGGAAGACTCTAGAAGTGATGAGTTGTCTTGTTTACAAGATTAAAATACCATAATTCCTAGGGACCATTTTGCCAATATTCTAAAAGAATAAGGACTTTTTTAGCAATTGTCAATAAATTGTCATGATGATTATTTACCACATTTAATGCAAGCTTATCTTGACCAAAGTTGGCTGATTTTTTAGTCAAATATATTTTAAGACAATTCAAGAATGTTTGAGAAGATTATAGAAGCTTGAAGAACAAAGTGGAAGAATGTAGAACATTCTAGAATTTTCTTGAATCATACAACAACAAATGAGGGCAGCCATCAATCCCTCATGGGCTTGGCATATTTGGGCTTGGTTTCATTTTTGTGGGGCCCACTTGAAGATTTAAGCATTAAGTTTAAGATAGGAAACTTGTATAGTTTCAAATAGGCTTTATGGAATCAATCCATGAACTAGAAAATTTTGGGCTACCCAACCACGTCCATTTGAGATTGGAAACAAGAATTCTAGCCCAATTCACTTGGAAAAACTTAGAAACTAATTTAGGGACAAAAGGGTAATTTACAGAAAGTTCAGGGACTTGAGCGTAAAATTCATAAATTTTCACTTTAACCCTGTAGAACCTTCTAGACTTAACAATATGATTCATCCCCTTGAATCATCTCAAAATTCTAAGATAAACCCTCTATCGGCTCATAGAAACTCCAAAATCCCCTCCGTTGTCTACCTGATTACGTATTTCGCCAGAAAACGTAAATTATTTTGATTTTTTTCCAAAATAAAATCTAAAAAAATACAAAATTGTAGAAAATAAAATAATAATATTAATTCTTTCGTTCACGAATTAAAATTAGGTCTTTTGAGCAGTATTATTATACTGTCAATGGAATTCGCGGGCCGGGTTTCGCCTGACTTTCCAACCTAAATTTTAGTCGTAACTTCCTGCAGTGAAGTAGGATTTTGTAGTAAACTCCGTTTATTTAAAATAATTTTCTAAAACTCAAATAAATTTATAAACATAATTATATGTATTACTGTTATTTAAAACAGTGAAATACAGGGTGTTACATTACTACCCCACTAAAAAAAAATTTGTCCTCGAAATGACGTACCTGCAAATAGTTCAGGATATTGTAACTTCATTTTGTCTTCTACTTCCCACATTGCTTCTCCATTCACATCATCCCAAATAACTTTGACCAATGAGATTTGTTTACCTCTGAGCTGCTTACTCATCTTATCCGTGATTCGCACAGGTAAAGTCTCATAAGACATGTTTTCTTTTAATTGTACTAGATCAGGTTCAATTACGTGAGATGGATCAGGAATATACTTCCTCAATTGTGAAACATGAAAGACATCATGAAGATTGGATAGAAACGGCGGTAAAGAAATTTTATAAGCTACAGGACCTACCCGATGAAGAATTTGATATGGTCCAATGAATTTAGGAGTGAGTTTCCTAGATTTAATTACCCTACCAACCCCAGTCGTTGGCGTGACTCTCAAAAACACATGCTCACCTTCCTTAAACTTAAGTGGCCGTCGCCTCTTATCAGCATAACTTTTCTGTCGACTCTGAGTTGTCCGCATTTTCTCTTGGATCATTTTCACCTTTTCTGTCGTTTGTTGCACGATATCTGGTCCAACCATAAAACTCGCACCATCCTGGTACCAACATAAAGGCGTTCTGCATCATCTACCATACAACGCTTCATAGGGTGCCATTCCTATGCTCGAGTGAAAACTATTATTGTAAGTGAATTCTATCAATGATAGATATTCATCCCAGCTTCCGGCATTTTCCAGCACACAAGCTCTCAATAAATCTTCAAGAGACTGAATAGTCCTCTCCGAATGTCCATCCGTTTGAGGATGATATGCAGAACTTAATATAAGTTTCGTTCCTAATGACTCTTGCAGACTTTACCAAAATCTTGATGTAAATCTCGGATCACGATCTGAAACAATACTCAAAGGTACTCCATGTAACCTAACAATTTCATCGATGTACAACTGAGTTAGTATTTCCAATGAGTATTTCACATTAACTGGTAAAAAGTGGGCTGACTTTGTCAATCGATCGACTATTACCCAAATAGAGTCATACCCTTTCCGAGTCTTTGGTAAACCTGACACAAAATCCATCGCAATACCATCCCATTTCCATTCTGGAATGTCTAAGGATTGTAGCATCCCCGCTGGTCTTTGGTGTTCTACTTTAACCTGTTACCACGACCTCCTACACGACCACCTCTACGGCCTCGTCCACGACCACGTCCACGTCCACGTCCAGCTTCTGGTTCAAACACTGGTTCCATAACTGACCTACAAATCACAATCAGTTAGACCAAAACCAGAAACTGAAACGCAAACTCACTCGTTACCACACATTACTTCTAATAAGTAATTAAAACAAGTCTAAGTCAGAGATCACACAACATAGACATAACAGACCTATTTCCCGACATTCCTGAAAGACTCGACCAGCTCTGATACCACAAATGCGACACCCCTTCTAAGGTCATCACAATATTACCCAAGTAAGGAAATTAAATTATTAAACGCTGGTTACTTTCGGAAAATATATTTTAGAATAATTGTTTCTTTACAAAAATAGTGCTGAAAGATTTTTCTTTCTTTATCTGATAATAATAGAACCATCGTAACAAAACATACACATATGTATAACGATATACATTCATCACCTTTAATACAT
This sequence comes from Sophora flavescens, assembly GCA_030762895.1. Lineage (NCBI taxonomy): Eukaryota > Viridiplantae > Streptophyta > Magnoliopsida > Fabales > Fabaceae > Sophora > Sophora flavescens. The sequence goes on along the minus strand of CM061062.1, from coordinate 253,364,934 downwards.
ATTACCTATAATAGGAGATAACAAAAAGAGCCTCCTTAAGTATAGGCTATTCTCCATCAACTAAGCAAAGAAAATAAAGATATATATACATATCAGCAACAAGTAGTTCGGAACCATATCAAAACTCATGGCTCTTTAAAGCCAGATCAAAGACTATCAAGATTCACTACCTCAGAACTATACCTATAGCTGGTCAAGCTACTAAAACCCATTGGGAAGATCATGATGATCAACCCCGCCTACAACTAACGAATCTGACGAGGATACCTCCGTTTCCGCTGTGTCATCTGAAGAATCCTCATCATTAACCGCAGGAGACTGAAACTCAAGATCGTCCTCAGTGTACTCTTCCGGATCTTCCTCCCCCTCATCTAACTCCACTTCAGCAGGAGGTTCCTCAGGTCCAAATATCTGAAGAGGATGTGGCTGAGGTGGCGGATCCATCAACCCGTGATCTTCCAAGTACTGTAGGTATATCCAAACAGGAGGTAAAGATACCTCGACCGTCTCCACTACGTGAATTCTCTGTTGTGGTCCTTCCTCTATTGTTCCGATAACCTCTCTACTTGGGCCATGATAGGTGGCGCTGAGTGCCCCAGGGTTAATCTCCCAGGCACCGCCATATTGTGCACGATCAAAAGTGATCGTTCGAACCCTCCATTGTACCAATGGTATATCCGGGTCCATCTGAATATGTAAGAGTGAGAAACCAATACATGGATCTTACTCTAATAACTACATACTATCCACCATATAACACATCAGCACTTACCAAGTACAAACATTTATAAATAACAGTTTATCAGTGGGTTCAACACCCCAAACATCATCCATTTGAAAATTATGCATGACACTTCATATTCATCATCTAATTTTCGTCCTAATCTCATGAGATATCCCAACATATAATGAGTTGATCAGACTCCAGAGCCACAATGGCTAAATGGGCACACTGCCACTAGGCACACAGAGTGTGGCTAATCTTGGCACACTACCACTAGGTGCGCAACCTCTTCCCATCCACATATAGGCATACCAGGTGTGGCTACTCTAGGCACACTGCCAAACACATTGCTAATGTCCACAATCAGGGCACCAATAGCAAGTAAGATGGGGTCTCAATGTCCTCCCTAAGCACATGAGAAAATGCATGTCGTAATTACCTTTCGCCGATGGTAATTGATGCATTAAACCTCAAACCGCAGGCACGTCTGCCAAATGCATGTAAAACACTTTTGTTATGATCTTTTTTCTTTGTGTTCAATCTTTCTTTGCCGAAGCTCACAATGGCTTACGACTCACATAGTCTCAAAACATCTTTTAAAACTTTTATTACAACACAGGACCTCACAGTCCGAGTGCTCAATCACGACACCTCTCGACCGATGCACCAATCTTAGGTTCGTGATACTAGAAAACATCTTCAGTGTTTCAATACGGTATACCTCATGTATACGGTATAGGCCCTCAAAGTCCAAATGACCCGAGTCCATCACAACACAGAACCTTAGTACCCCGACGTCTCGGTTACTAAGTCCAACTGTACTTTCAACACGGTTGAATCAACTTTTGATTTTCAGAAATTCTTTTCCCAAGGTAGAAATTCATTATAAAATCCTTAAATAGCAAAACTTAGTTTTTTCACAAACCAATGAGCCACTTGAGGTTTGTTTTCTTCAAAATAAGCACTGCCGTTTCGAAAATACTTGCCGTCTACCTTTTTCCAAATTTGCCGTCAAATATTATTTTTAAGGCTTTTAAAGCCAAAACTTAACTTTTTCCACTTAATTAATTTTCTAAAATCATGATTAACTTATTTCCACCAATTAATTTTATAAAATAATATTTTGTAATATTCCGGGTTTTCTTACGTAAAATTTAGCAGTGCTAAAATATTTTCACGGTTTCGCGCTCGTTGTGACTCATAATTCACTTTTCCAGAAATAAATTATTAAAATAATAATATTTTCCAAAATTCCTCATTTTTCTCAAAATAAAATTCCTTTAAGATTATATACCAATATTTTGCCGTTAAAACATTGAATATAATTTGCGAAGCTTCTTAAAGCTTTTATCCGACTTACTTAATTGTGCACTGACCACTGTCAGGCTTCTCACACATCAAACAACAGTTATATCACAGATATTTCCCAGGCAGATCATGCATCACCGTAGCATAATATAATTACAGAAAACAATTAAACGCAATTAAAACCACACAGATCCAAATAACACAACAATAAACAACTAAAATAATTACTAACAGACAAATAATTACAATCAAACATAGGATAGCATATAGCCATCGAATAATTCCTTAGGTGTTCCCCTCTTACCTCTTGAAGACTTTCGGTTGAACTTACTGATTTCCTCCGGAAATTCGGATACCTCGTAAATGTCGTACTCACTTAACCTTCAACCATTACAACCAAAATAGTTACCAATCAAGAAACTAAAACATTCTAAACCCTAATATATACTCACGACCTCTAGGGTTTTTGAATGATTAAAATTTCTAATCATGATTAAGTCATGGATTAATGATCCTTGATTAACATAAATTATGAATTAGTGATCAAACAACTAAGGTTGAAACTCAAAACTTCCTAACTCTTTTATACATGGATTCGGCCTCAACATGTTCATAGGGCTAGGGTTCTTAGTTTAATAAACCCACTTGGATTTATTAAGCATACATACTAAGAGTTTGATTTCTAAGATCATTAAGGAAAACTATGAACAAAACTCCTCAATTTCACCAATTTAGGTTTTAGCCAACATAGGGATTTTTGAGTAAAGATTTTCATTTTCAGAATACATGGATCATACATGACAACACATGAACAAAACTCTACCAACCCTATTTTGATAGATTCGGCCAAGGCTAGATTTTTAGGAAAAAGATTTTTGATTACATCATGCTCTTGGATTTAGATAATATGCATGATATCAAGAAGATAGAAAGTAGTTTCATCATCATTAGATTTTTCTAGAATTTATTATGACTTTTCAAAGTTCTAGGTTTAGAAACTTGAAAATGATGGACAACTATGATATAAGCCTTGAATCAAGAAACTTGCTAAAGAACATAGACATGATTAAAGAAGAATATTAGGATTTACCTCTTGAAGATCAATGACAAAGGAAATCCAAGAAACTTGCTTCACAAATCTATCACTTAAGAACTTATGAACTTAGGGTTTTGAACAAAAAGGCATTAGAAACTAAATGAAAAGTGAGAGTATGGTATTTATAGTGATGGGTTGCGCCATCTTAGGAAGACTCTAGAAGTGATGAGTTGTCTTGTTTACAAGATTAAAGTACCATAATTCCTAGGGACCATTTTGCCAATATTCTAAAAGAATAAGGACTTTTTTAGAAATTGTCAATAAATTGTCACGATGATTATTTGCCACATTTAATGCAAGCTTATCTTGACCAAAGTTGGCTGATTTTTGAGTCAGAGACATTTTAAGACAATTCAAGAATGTTTGAGAAGATTATAGAAGCTTGAAGAACAAAGTGGAAGAATGTAGAACATTCTAGAATTTTCTTGAATCATCCAACAGCAAATGAGGGCAGCCATCAATCCCTCATGGGCTTGCGCATGGTCTTGGCACATTTCGGCTTGGTTTCATTTTTGTGGGGCCCACTTGAAGATTTAAGCATTAAGCTTAAGATAGGAAACTTGTATAGTTTCAAATAGGCTTTATGGAATCAATCCATGAACTAGAAAATTTTGGGCTACCCAACCACGTTCATTTGAGATTGGAAACAAGAATTCTAGCCCAATTCACTTGGAAAAACTTAAAAACTAATTTAGGGACAAAAGGGTAATTTACAGAAAGTTTAGGGACTTAAGCGTAAAATTCATAAATTTTCACTTTAACCCTGTAGAACCTGCTAGACATAACAATATGATTCATCCCCTCGAATCATCTCAAAATTCGAAGATAAACCCTCTATCGGCTCATAGAAACTCCAAAATCCCATCCGTCGTCTACCCGATTACGTATTTCGCCAGAAAACGTAAATTATTTTGATTTTTTTCCAAAATAAAATCTAAAAAAATACAAAATTGTAGAAAATAAAATAATAATAATATTAATTCTTTCGTTCACGAATTAAAATTAGGTCTTTTGAGCAGTATTATTATACTGTCAATGGAATTCGCGAGCCGGGTTTTACCTGACTTTCCAACCTAAATTTTAGTCGTAGCTTCCTACAGTCAAGTAGGATTTTGTAGTAAACTCCATTTATTTAAAATAATTTTCTAAAACTCAAATAAATTTATAAACATAATTATATGTATTATTGTTATTTAAAACAGTGAAATACAGGGTGTTACAACAAGCATCCTCCGAAACGTATCATTATCCTCTACCCTTCCCGCTTATGCAGCTGATCCTGTATGCTGACGTAGCCACTACGATACTACCACACAACCTCCACCATAATAGGGTTGTTAGTTATTCGTCAGAGCGAGCACTCCCCTCTATAACATATATAAATCCATATGCATATGTATACATAAATGGTCCAAAACCACAATAGCCCGAAGCCACAGTAGCCCAAAGCTACATGGAGCAGCTCTGCAAGGACTACGAATATCTACGGATACTCTGACCTCATCCGTTCCACTCACACGACTGCAATCAACATAATGCATCTACATGGGTCTCGCCAATGTATATCGAGTCATACCTTAGTGCCTTAACCTCTCATCACTATCTCATAAAAAATCTCAAGTTATATCACGTGATTAATCTCATCATAATAAAATATTAATTAATTAGGTAAGGCACGTCTAAATCATACTTCATACACTCCCCAACATGCATCACTCCAGAATATCATATCTCAATGCCTAGTAAACAACTAAGCATGTTATAACAGATAAAACAAATTATCAACCAACACATGTTATCAACCATAATAATAATAATAATAATAATAATAATAATAATAATAATAATAATAATAATAATAATAATAATAATAATGATAATAATAATAATAATAATAATAATAATAATAATAATAATAATAATAATAATGATAATAATGATAATAATGATAATAATAATAATAACAATAATAATAATAATAATAATAATAATAATGATAATAATAATAATAATAATAATAATAATAATAATAATAATAATAATAATAATAATAATAATAATAATAAAATAAATAAACATAATTAACCACACATAACATATTAATCCAAACAATACACCACAAGCAGCTCAAATACAATAAAATTAGACCACCTCAAATATCGAAAAATTAACTTAACGGCGATAAACCTAAAATCTCCATATCACCATTGGTACCACTAAGTAGTAGCCAATATGATATTTACATTGTCAATTATTCACCCACTAGTAGGGTTTAGGTCGCCCTACACCATTAATGTAAAATATGCTACTGAGTCATTTCCGACAATATGAGCACTACAACAGAAATGACTCTAGATAGCGTTTCCGTATGTCTTTTAATAGCGTTTGTAACCGCTATCTATGCCACCGCTATTAAAACTCGTTAGCAAAGATAGCATTTAGGAAGTGCTATTAATAGGTGACTTTAGATAGCGTTTGTACACGGAAACGCTATCTAAAGTCTGCCTTTAGATAGCATTTGTTAAAACAAACGCTATCTATCCCCCCCCTTTTTTTAATTTTACATATTTCTTAACTTTTACCTACATTCCTGCATATTGAACTACATCACCAAAAAAACCACAATTGTTGCAGTTAATACAAATGTTCCCTTGCTTCCACTATACTTCTGAAGTAAATATGTATGCAAAAAGATGCATAAAATTAGGGAGATAAAAATAAGGAGCCAAGTATGATCAGCCACACTGATCATATACAGATTATAGAAGCAACTGATTCATAATATTAAAGCTTCCCAGTTTCAACATCATCCAAAACCTCAAGTCAACAATGAAACTTCATTAAATTTGTTTCAGAAAATGCTAACTAACAATGCTTAATTACAAGACAGCAAGTGCTTGCATGAGACCGATCACAGACGGAATATGCCCAGAGAGTTTATTGCCTTGCAATGACCTACAAAAATCAAACAAATCCATCAAGAAATTCCCAGAGAAGGGAAGTGGAAGACCAAATATCCTTCTTATTAAAAATTGAAATAGGTTATAAAGGATCATGCAACACATACAAGGTTGCTACTTGCAAAAATCCAATATTGTATGGTATCTCTCCAGCTTAGTGAAGTTGTAGGATAAATCCTCAAAATCAAGGGAGGACATTGAAGAGGTTACAAATAATACAAGACAAGGTATAGAAAAGTCCGACATTTGGTTGGATTACATACAGACCTGGAAGGCAAGATAGCTTGCCTATGTTTTCAGGAATACTTCCAATCAAGCTATTGTTTTTCACATCACTTGCAACCACAAAAAAACAGCGGGGGGCAATAATCAAATACCCTTAGGAAATGCACATTTTTGTGTCAAGAACTAATTCAACTTCAAAACTTAAGTTGTCAGATCAGGTGCTAAAGAGTTGATTTATCCAACACCAAGACCTTGCATAGAGTTTATCAATATAACAAAACTCGAAATTCTAAAAGCTGCATCAAAGAGACAATAAGATTTCTGGCACTATTGAAAAATGCACCACAGCTCTACAATACTGAAATGCAGCAGAGATACCTTCATGTGTAACATGCATTACTTTGTTGATGAAGAAGAATAACAAATAATAAGTAAGATTTGAACTTTTATCAATCCGAGGATATAGATAAAGAGAAACTACTGTTGATGTGGATCTCTAGTTAGAAATCTAAAGCATTATTCACATACCAATGAGTATTGCTGCAACTACTGTGATCAATTTGACATAATCAAACGAACTTTTCAACAATATAGCGACACCAATCTTCCTTGACTTCGAGATAGTTGAGCAAAGTGGAGTATGTGGAGCATTTGAAGTCGTGGAAGTATCACTGACATAAAAATTAAATAAATTAAGTTACAATTGCTAAAACAATTGAACAATCACAGTTAAAAGCTAAGTAAACAACATACCGCCATTGGTATTTTTACTTGGTTCTGCAAGATAGTTTCCTTCATGAAACGCATGACATAGTACCCACAATCTGTACTGTTGGGTTGTATTGGGCACTATAAAAAATAAAATAGTAAATCAATATAGTTTTTTTTATCTAATTGCGCATCAAGTTTTTGCAAATATACCTCTATCTGAATCCATTTAATGTTGGTTGCCTTTAAACGCGGCACCTTAGCTCCGATATTTGCGCGATAAACATGCAAAGCACTAATCACAAAATCAAACAGACTTCATTAAGAAACATATTTTCAATCATCACAAACACATGCATGCTTTTTTTTATTTTGAACCACAACAGCCATAACCCAGTATATGTCAATTCAACACAGTTATTCTAATGTCAAAAATCAAAAGCACATTAGGACCATGACAACTTGCAACATGTATCTACGATGGAAGCCATTCGACAGAATCATAGAAAATCAGAAATATAAAAGCATGCTTACTTATCGAACAGATTCTTTAATTCTGGGCGACCCCTAGGATCAACATTCAAGGGATCCGGATAGTAAATAATCTCTTCAACAATATTTATCGCGCACAACACCCAATGATTCCTACAAAAATGTTGAGATAACAAATCCTAAGCACCTCAACTTTTATATAATTCATTATTGTGAATTAAGTCCTATAGGATAAGCTACTCACCCAACATTGCACGGCGCTAAAAACAAGGGCTGATATTCTCTTTCTTTAGTTGCAAACCGGTCAGCTATATACGTTGTCTGTGAATCCCTCCCGAAGTAGCCGTATGTATTTGTTTGGTGTGGGGACAATAACAGAAACCTCCTCGTTCTTTCCTTTGGAAGCAACAATTCTTCGTACAAATACCTTCAATTAAAATATAAAAATGGATTACACCAATGACATCAATATTTAAATGGAAAGACTAAAAAAATATTGTACACTTTAAGCCTGATTTAGTACCTGATATATACGGAAATAACGGAGGCAGATACCCATTCATGATTTACAATTTCTCTGATATTTTCAGTATTGATCATCTCAATGATATGCTGACCAAAAATATTTTGTTCCATCTCTATGTCCAATTGGTCATTATTTTTCATATTCTTTCATTCATGTATTTTAAGAAAATTCAAATATTCCAGAGAAATTGTAGTTGAACTAGCTGTAGGAGGGTTGGCCTCAGAGTTTCCTCCTTTATTTTATGGGGTTGTAATTGAATCCTTTGTATATCCAGACACTCTGCCCTTGCCTTTAGATTTTGCAGGTGCCTGGAAATTTTGCATTTCAATATGCCAGTTAGTGATCAACTAATGTAATAAATATATGCCGTATATGAAAAGGTGGAAAAATGCAATTACATACCATATTAATTACAACCACGAGATCAATTGGCCATGCCACATAAGTACCTATTGCATCTCTTACTGTCATTACATCTACACCATCGATAGGTACCGACAATGGCGCATCCCCCTCAGTTGCAACATCAACTCCAACTTTCACATGGTTAAGGGGTACTGGTCCAGTGTGCAGTGTAACACCCGGCTCATTGTATACTTTACCCATACCAACCATACGATAGTTTGGGGTTGATAAATATAGCTGACATGAGTTGACGCCCTAATCCAATGATAGATGAATAAGCTGTGAATTAAGGCATCCAATTGAATGTATTTAACTGCGAATGCAATACTAGTAAAAAAAAAGGCATGGATTACCTCTGGAAGCCTGATGGCAGATGGTAGAGTGCAACTATCTTTTACGCTTGTTTGGGCTGTGAAATTAGCCTGCCTCTCCTCATCCTCCTTTTTTTCCAGCTTTTCTTCCAAAATGTTCAATCTTTCTGAGAGTTGAGACACCAATGTCTCCCACCTTTTCGTTTCAGAGTTATGTTTTGCACGACCTTCATGTGGGAAGTAGTCTTTTTGAGAGACGCAAAAACCCACACCCCTAACACGACCAGGGTTCTCTGGCACACCTAGGGCTTTAGCAAGAATATCCTGGCACACCTAACGCTCAATCGGGTACATCCATCTCATATAAGCTGGCCCACACAGTTGTGTCTCTCTAACAAGGTGAATGGTTAGATGAACCATTATGTCAAAGAATGAAGGTGGAAAGTACATCTCAAGCTCGCATAAAGTCACAACAATTTCTCTTTGCAATGATGGCAACTTCCCAGGGTCAATCACTTTGCTGCAAATTGCCTTGAAGAAGAAACAGAGTTTAGTTAAGGCCCCCCCGCACTTTGTTAGGTAAAATAGACCGTATACCAATGGGTATCAACTGCTCCATGAGAACATGACAATCGTGGGACTTTAGACCTTTTAACTTGAGATCTTTCATCGATATGAGGTTCCTAATGTTTGAAGAGTACCCTTCCGGAACCTTAACTCCTTCAAGAAACTTACAAAAAACAGTTTTTTCTTTTCTCGATAGAGTGTAAGCAGCCGGAGGAAGATATGTACTTTTACCCTTCTTCGTCGGTCCCAATTCTCTTCTTATTCCCATACTAACCAAGTCCAACCTTGCATTGTTGCCATCTTTAGTCTTCCCTGGCACATTGAGTAACGTACCAATGACACTATCACAGATATTTTTTTCAACGTGCATCACATCGAGAAAATGTCTTACATATAATGATTTCCAATATGGCAACTCAAAGAAAATCGACCTTTTCTTCCACCCTCTTGTGACAATATCTCTCACAAAAGGTTTACCGAATTGGATATTCAAATCCTTTACCTTTTCAAAAAGTTGATCACCCGTCAACGGTGAAGGAGCTCTACCTTATTCCGAGTTCCCATTGAACGCCTTTCTCCACCACCGGTAATGATGACATGGATGCAAAAATCTACGATGCCTAAGAAAGACATTCTTCTTACAATGTTCTAACCGCATCCAATCCGTACCCTCTTCACATATAGGGCATGCACACTGACCCTTGATGCTATATCCTGACAGATTACCGTAGGCTGGAAAATCATTAATTGTGTCAAACAACATAGCTCTCAAATTGAAACTTTCTTCCTTATACCCATCATACACCTCCACACCTGTCTCCCACAGTTGTTTCAAGTCTTCAATCAAAGGAGTCAAATAGACGTCTATATCATTTCCTGGTTGTTTGGGCCCAGAAATTAACATAGATAACATCATAAATTTGCGCTTCATGCATAGCCATGGGGATAGGTTATAAATCACCAAAATCACAGGCCATGTACTGTGAGAGCTACTTTGAACACCATGTGGGTTAAATCCGTCAGTAGCCAATGCAAGTCATAGGTTTCTTGATTCTTGCCCAAAATCAGGATAATCATGATCAAATTTCTTCCATTGAGGAGAATCTGCCGGGTGCCGCAGCTTGCCATCTTTGATCCTTTCATCCTCATGCCATGTCAAGTGCTTTGAATCTTCTGAACTACGGTACATGCGCCTAAATCTGGGTATTATGGGAAAATACCACACAACCTTCTCTGGATCTGATTCTTTCTTCTTATATCGTGAGGCATTAAATTTAGGACACATCTTTAACGATGCATATTCATTCCGAAATAAAATGCAATCGTTAGGACAAGCATGTATCCTCTCGTAGCTCATGCCAATAGAGTGTAACATTTGTTTAGCCTCATATGTCTGACTAGGAAGCACATTATCCTCCGGCAACATGCCTTTCAATAATGTGAGTAAGTCCGTAAAGCTCTTATCAGTCCATCCGTTGCCCGATTTCAAGTTATACAACTTTAACATCGCCGACAATCTTGTGAATTTAGTACAACCATCATACAATGGTTGCTCTGCATCACTTACCAACCTCTCAAACATTTGAGGACAATCCCAAAGATCCCCTTCAACAGCATTTGCAATGTCTTCAAAACGATCGCCCTCATAAGTATTTGTGTCGGTATCGTATGATGAATATCTCACACAATTCCTCATTTCACTAGACTCAGCTCTTGTCTCACCATGTTTTGTCCAACATGTATAACTTTGATCGATTCCATTACACACTAAATGTTCTTCCAAATTGGCTGCACTAACTCGCCTTGCATAACAACAATCTAAACAAGGACATATGATTGTACTAGGGTTTTTCGCATGCCGAACTGCAAACCTAATGAACTCTTTCACCCCATCCTCATACTCCTTCGTTAAACGATTGGCAGACATCCATTTCCGATCCATGCTTTCCCGATCTACAAAAATATTTATTAAACATATTTACTATGAGTTTGGACTGGTTGATGTCTACATGCAATGTATACAGATTAAAGGAATAAAAGGAATGAAAACTGTTACCGGTTTTTCGCATGACAAATTGAGTGTGGACAGGGGCTGTGTATTAGTGGGGAAGCATCAAAAGGGAAAGATGGGAGAGAGGGGGGGTATTCAGTTGGGTAAAGGAAAGGATCAGTGTAGCAGTTTCAGGTCCCTTGAAGAACCTGTTGTATCTTTTCTGTTCAAGGAGAGGATGAGGAGCATTGAAAGAAATTTAATAAAACTGTACTTATCTTCAGTTTTCTATCATATCATTACAGAGTACAAAATTCCATTAACTATTGCATAATATAGAATTCTAAGTGTGTTTAAAAGATTAATCAGATTTATTAGATTCCCATGACACCGTCCTAGTACCATGAGTAGAGTGGAAGATACCATGAACCCAGCATTGATGATGAAAAACAGTGTGGCAGGATAAGAATTCTAAAGGTATATTAGTATCTAAACATAAAGGTATATATTTTACACAAATATCAATCCATAACATACAAATTACAAAGGCAGACTTTTTTTGGACAGAACTCATTTCAACTGACAGGAGATGAACAAGTCAATATGCTAAAATGAGATTTCCTTGGCCTTCAATGCCCGATAATACCCTCTTCTATAGCATACAGAGATGAACATTTAATAGTAATCAACATTCAACTCTAATACAGTTTCATTTGCAAAGGGTGAAGAACAAAACAATCTCAAAACGGTGGAGTTCTAAGGTGTAAACATTGAAATGGACAAGGACACCTTACAACAACATCATAATATTTCTGTATCAACTTCAACTCAGCATAAGGAGCATAAAAGAAACTTCCATAAACTCACCTCACCTGGATGAAAGAACTACTTGTGGAACAAAAGGAGTGTAGGCTGTTTCCCTCTCAGCTGCAAGACGTTGTGCCTTCTTGAATTCCTTCAATACTGCCTGAAAATCTTTTGCAAGCTTAGCATATGCTATCTTCTTGTTTACCTGCAAACACAAGAAAGGCCTTCAATATATCCTTTTTTTCAAGGTAAAACAATTGAAGATCATGTTACCCAATAAATCAAATCAATATATAACTGCAAAAACTACAGAACAGGCATTCTAAGCATGTCCAAGGAAATCTGAGCAACAATATCACAGGCACAGCAGTTTCAGAAGCTATCAGACACAAGAACTCTCAGACACAAGAACTACATGTAAGTGTGTGTTTGGAAATATGCAAAATTATTGGCTTGGCAGTGGCTATGTATTAGACATAGGAGCTTCTGCTCTCAACTATCCAACATTATCCTATGTAACATCATACGATCTCTTTTTCTAATTAATAATTATGCTTGATATTTATCTCATTTAAAGAAGGACATAAACCTTATCTAGAGATTAGGTTGATTAAGTCATTTTGTAACAGTCAAGATTTGAATAATCTAATTCACCCAAAGACTTGCCCTATTAGTTGCAGTGCTGCAGACTTTAGAACAATTTCCTTCTCTTAAATCATATCCGCTTATCAAAGATGCATGAATATCATGTCAATAATGATCAATTCACCCAAACTTCTGCTACAAGTATGGAGATTGTAGCATTATTTGCTTGTTATTCTTGTCAAGATTTTTTTCGTGAATCACTAATAGGTAATGAGTAACCAAAGGTGAATAAATCACCATAATCTAAAAAAGTGCAGCACACTAGCAAATGGAGATTCCTAATCAGCAGCTTACTTCTTCATGCAATTAAGCAATTACCAGATTTCTGGTAGGTATAAGGAAAATTGTTGCCAGGATGACAAAGGACTTTTCATACTATATTCAGGTGACTATGCATTAGTGGTCAACATTAAGATTCTATTAGTGCCCATCAAGCAAATGCATTTGTTTAAACTTGAAATAGTATGAAAAGTTGAACAACTTATAAAAAAACAAATCAGAAAGAACAGTCCAAGAATAATGAAACCAAAGACTTCCTCTGAACCACAGGTTTCCCCAACTAAATGGACATTCAGCCTTTCTTATCATGAGCAAGTTGAACCAGAACCAAGAAAATAGTGAAATTATGAGACATTTTCATCCACCAAAACCTATTTTGCTGGAGAAAGCAGAATACAGAAACAAGTGACAAGCTAGCTTACTTGGTGGGGTTTGTCTTATGGTTGTGATACAAAACCACTCATTAATTATCATGCCAAGTAATATGTTTGCAATATCACACAATAAGAAGAAGAAAAATAACATACTAGTTTTCGGTTAGATAAGAATGGAAGAGGAGGAAACACGTAAGCAAGGGGTCAAACATAACATACTAGTTTTGATTTTTTGCACTTTACGAAGAAGCACCGCGGCTGGTGGTTTTCTGCCCTTCCTCCGCCGGCCTCCACTGTCCAGATGAAAGTTGAATGCAAGGTTGAAGCTGAAGGTTCGTATGAGGCCCAGATTGGTACAATGAGATAATACTTTGTGATATGAACCTGGTCGTGCGCCGCTGGTCTCAGAAGAGAAGAGTGTGACTGTGAACTTAGGCAGAAACAGAGAGAAGACTCTGCGCGGAGATGGCAACCCTAGACTGATGAGGTCAGTGCTGGAACGCAGAAACTGGGGATTGAAGGATGGCGCGCGCGGGTATAACACCTAAGATAGCATTTGGAAACGCTATCTTAGATATCACCTAAGATAGCGTTTCCGTGTGGAACCGCTATCTTTTCCTGAGTGGCACTTTTAATAGCGGTTCCACACGGAAACGCTATCTTAGGTGATACCTAAGATAGCGTTTTCTAAAGGAAACACTATTAAAAGTCCCCCAATCACTTTTAATAGCATTTCCACACAGAAATGCTATAAAAGGTGCGTTATTAAAAGTCTAATCTGTTGTAGTGGAGGCTTCTTTCTCCCACCTGAGGTGTCGTAGGTTAGCTTAGGAGCAACGAAACGGACCCACTCCTATCCTCCTCAAATATGCCACATGAGGTTCTCCTACCTCTCGGGCTTCAAAAATTCACCTGAATACATATTCATGAAGCACGTGTTATGGTTAACCCTAATATGAAGACGGAATTGGAAACCGATAAATAGATTGAAAGATAACCACAATACCGAAACCGACTACATTTCGGCATAACAAGGACATAGTCTTACCTTATCCTAGTCAAGAAAAGAAAGACAGGATAATGAAGTAGACTTTGCGAGCATCACAACGGTATATCCGGTTTCTCTATGGGATGAACGGATTGCTCATAAATCTCTCCTGAATTTTACGCTCTCTCTCTCTCTCTCTTTCCTCACTATTCTGATTCGTTTACATTCAATTAGTTTATTACACTAACTTAGTATCACTTAGTATAAAGAAGGATAACCATCCTTCATGGTGAAGTCAACCATCCTTCATGGTGAAGTCTTGTGACTCACCCATAGGTGGCGTGATTTTAGGAAAGGAAAGCCAGCAGGAGGTGTTCAGTCGCACTCCTTTATCATCATGGGTCAAAAATTCATTTTTGTTAATTTATTAAGTTGAAACTTGTAATTAAGGCATTGTTAGGCATAGGTAATTAATTAGGCATAGATAATTAAGATTAGTGCTAATTAATTATGATGAGTAAAACTTGAGTAAATTGATCATACTTAATTAGCTAAGACTAAGATCTATATCTATGGCTAGTTATCTTTTAATTTTCTTAATGATAAACCACCTTACTTAAGTATTTAAATTGAGGTGTTTTCCTATTGTAAATTCTGAGTTGCTTGAATTTTGTTCTAAACTTCCATATACGTTCGGAGTCTTAAATAGTTTTTATTTATCTAACCCTCATTCCCATCTAATTAAGATATCTAATTTTTATTCACGAAAGATAAGATGTTACAAAGATAATCTCTCCAACAGTCCACAACCCAGCCCCTCTCAAAATACATCAAAAATGGGCTCACAAACACACCATCTTTATACATACAGAGCACGCACTGGCCAATCCTACTGTGGACGGCTAGAACTACCCTGACTCTCTCCTCGGTCTCCTCTGTGTCTCCGGTGTGGTCAGGAAGGTCCTGAAGCAGCTCCTCTACTACTGCTAGAAGTACTCCCTCGTGGACAACACTGAAATCATCGTCAATAAAGAGCACTGTGACGAGAAGAGTCATGACGTGCCTCTGGAGCTGGGCCTACATCAGGAACGATTTGTTCTGAGCCCTGTGGTGCTGCCCAAGGGTACATCAGTGGAATCAGCGGTAAAGGCGGCATTGGTGGCACTGGTTTTGGAAAGCAAATGGGAAACAAAGAGGATTGGCCGAGATGGAAGGTCTCACCGAATCCAAAATATGGTCCATGTAACACCCCAACTAATAATCCCTTTTAATTATTAAATAAATAAATTCTATTAAATTGTGAAGGTGCGCTAGGGAAAAAACACCACATACCTACCTTCCAGGCTATAGGTCCATCTACCGATGCATAGGTGTATGTCCACTAACGTAGTGATATCCGTGTCCGTTCATCCAGAGTATCTAAGAGAAGGGAAATATAAGAGAAAAGAGAAGAGAAAAGAGACAACATAAATAGTAGGGGTGAGTATCTCCTTTGATTCATTCAGTAGGGAAGAGCCCTCGACGTGCTTTGTCATCTCACTCACACACCGCCAAACACAAACAAGGTTCACACAAACATACAATACAGTATGACATTCATACAATTAATCAGAGGTATCAATCAATTCCCTAGACTCCGATATGATGTATGCTCGACTCTAAAAAGACTCATGCACCTAAGTGCAATGCATGTTGGGCCCAAATTCATCGCAATTCACTTGCGGCATCGCACCCTTGGTGGATAATCTGGCATTCAAGTCACTTCGCACACTGGCGGATTGGTCGCACCATCACAGGTGGCCACTTCACAGTGCACTACGGCATCGCTTCCTATGAAGCATCACAACCCAGTTACAGGACTTGGTACACCACTATGTCAGATGGACACTTCGCAGATCACTGCTGCATCACACCCCTTGCGTATTATGCATATGTATGTATGAATGCAAGACCAACATCAACATAATCATTCATATATTCAAACATCAATAACAACATAACCACACAAGTGTTGGTTATCAGTTTTGGTCTTACATTTATACTTTTAATTCATATACTTTTATGCTTTTATTATTGATCAGTATCTATTACCATAGCCACACAGGCTTCCAATATCAATATTGCCACACAGGCATTTCATTTCACATTGCCAAATAGGCTTTCATCACTCTCAATGCCACCCAGGCTTTCATTACTCTTAATGCCGTACAGACTTTCATTATTCATAATGCCATATAGGCTTTCATTATCCATAATGCCATGCTGGCTTTCATTATTTACAATGCCACTTAGGCTTTTCATTATTTACAATGCCACTTAGGCTTTTCATTATTCTTAATGCCACTTGGGCTTTCATTATTCATCCATAGGATATTGCTTAATCATTTCATTAGCATTTTCAACTTAAATTTATGTACGCAAGGTCAACATCGTTATTTCACTCTCATTCTTATATCATAGGATTGACCTATATACTATGCCTACTTGTTTGCTTACATAGGACCATTCGTTAATGTTTGTGGGTCAATTATTTTTCTTGATTATTAAATTATTTAATTAATTCTTATTTAATTTGAATTATATTTAATTAATTATTATTTAAATGTTTATTATTAATTATTAATTATTATTTTATTAGTTATTATTTAATTAATTATTTAATTATTATCTATTTTTAAAATTATTTATTTACTTATTTATTTATTTATTATTTTAATTAATTATTAATTACCAAAGCAAAACCACCTTACCCTTTTTCCAACAAGTCCCATGGTTTTTCAAACCATGGTTTTCGTTCCACCAAGGTGGTTTCCCAAAACCAATAAACTTTCTTCACTTTTAGAAAATCATTGACACATGGCATGCTTCTTCCAAAAGCAAAGATGCTATTTTTATTCTTAAGTCATTGGTCCTGCCACATGGCATCCATGCATGTGGTCAGTTGGATTTCATTCTTTATCTTATCCTCTGTGACACATAGCAAGTGTGCTAAGGTCGCTTAGGATTACATTATCCTAATTACAAATTAATTAGGGTTATCTCTTAAATAGATTTCTAGTGACACTTGTCACAAATCTTGGATTTCCTTTTCCTTTACTTGGATTTGTTATTTATCACTTTGATAATCCTTTGTGACACATGGCAACCATGCTAAGGTCACTTTAGGATTGCTTTACCTTAATTAAAAACTAAGGATTTCTTTGGATGGATTACACGCCACTTGGCACAGAAGTAGTGGCTAATTAGATTTCCTTATCAAATTAAATATTGGTTAATCTCAATGATAGATTGCCTTTGCCACTTGACACAAAGGCTAGATTATATTATCTATTAGTTATTAGTTTTATAATTAGGATAGATTGCTTATGCCTCTTGGCATAAAAGTAATATTTCTAGGATTTCATTTCTTTATTTAAATATTAGACTATCTTTTAGGGTAGATTACACTTGACATTTGGCATGCTTTCACAAGCCAACTTAGATTACTTATCCAATTTATTTTAAAATTAGTTTACCATTAACCTCTTGGACTTATCAACAAGAGTTTGAAAGGGTCAAATTCCAACTTTCACAAGTTCTTATCATGAACTCATCAGGAACACCATGAAGGTGTTCATTATGTTCTTCATGCCAAATTAAATACATTTTTGTCCAAGATTCATTTCTTATACGTTCTTTAATTCAACACTTTTATGTTTTAACATTAAAACTTTTTTATGGTCCTTAAACCATCTAAAAATCTTTACTTGTTCATCTTAAATCATATTATTTTCAAAGATCATATTTTTCATTCAAAATTAGGCTGATCACCTTTATAAAAACATTTTCAGAACAACAGTGGGTTTAATTTGTGAATGATCAGTCAAATGAGATTTAAAATCTTGAAAATTTAATTGGATGTACCCAACTCACATATCAACACATTACAGTTGGTATCATGTCAAAATTCGAAGCCATTAATTTATTAAAAATCACACACTGCCTCTGTTTGCACATGATTTTCCAGAAATCCGAATTCACCAACATGTAACTTTATGAAATTCTTTCACTTTATATACACATGTAAAAATTCCAAATCTTCAAACAAACTTTATTTATACTTCACTATTAACCCAGAAAATTTTATAACAGCTTTTAACTTTCATATTCATATTTAAATTCACCATGCAATCATTTATGTTCTTATTTTCGAATCCAGAATCTATTTCTACTTTGTTATGTGTTTTGACCCAGTAAATATTATCCAAAGTTTTACATATTATATATAAAATTAAAGCCCCAGAAGTCTTCTTTCCAAATTTGTGTTTATATTTCGAAGAGTTATTTTGTGTGAGATGTTATGGGCTCTCGAAGTACTACTGGTCATGCTGTCAGACTTGTGTTCACATGTTCTTTCACATTAAGTTCTTATTTTCATTTAAGCATCATTCACAAGTCACAAAATTAACATGCAAGGGTCCTAGACCCTCAAACACATACATGCAAACATATATCAACTAAAGGCAGCAACCATCATTATCAAACAATTCACACATCATACAATAATGGCTCAAACAAAGAGTTTAAAGAGGATCTCCCCCTACCTCTTGAAGATCCTAATTCCTCATGACTCCTAAGTTGAAAAAGCTTCAAGCTTGATCCTTTAAGCTCCAAGATGAATCCTTTTTTATAGATATAAAAGTTAGAGGTGGATTCATCAATATGCATGAATGATATCAACAAGGAAATGAGTTTGCATGTTGAGTTCTTACCTTTAACTTTGAAGATTAGGTGTTTTTAGAGTGTAGATGACAAAAAGTTCATTCCTTGATCAACCATGGTAGATTCGGCCAAGAGAGAAAGTGAGGGATGAAAATGTTTGTTGATGATTTCAAGTAGAGATTGTTGTTTATCTAGGTAAGTAGATTCATTTTCATTTAAGGTTTAATGATGAAAAGTGGTGGTTGGTGGTGGTTGTGTGGTGGCCGAATGGTGGTGGTGTGGTGGTGAGGAGTGGAATGCCTTGGAGAGGTTGAGAGAAAATGAGAGAGTGTAGAGAGAGGAGAGAGAGCCGTGAGGATAGAGAGTATGAGTGAAATGGGATATTTAGCTTGTTTTTGAGCTTATATAGTGGAGTCCCATTTGTACTTAGACCCTTGAACTTTAGCTTGTTTTACAAACAAGCCTTCCTCCTCTTGGGATTAACACTCTGGCCGTTCTGCACTAGAGATTACCACCTCGACCACTTGGTTATCGAGGCCCCCTTAGCCACTAGGCTACCAAGGTACATCATTAACTTGAATTAACACTCTGGTCATTAAGCACAAGATATTACCACCTTGACCATCATTTATCAAGGCCCCCTAGGCCACTAAGGTATCAAGGTACAACATCTTATCAAACTATTTTCAAGAGCTCAAAGTGAAGAACTTGCAAGGATCATCAAATTTCTCTTCATCTTCCCTTTTAGCTTGAGGTAACATGATAATTCCTACTCATCCTTATCTTCTCTAGATCATTTTCTCTTGTAATCTTGCTTAGTTTTCTTCATACCCATTTTTGCTTTGTTCATGAAAACTTGAAGCAACATGATTTGTATGCATGAATTCTTAAATAATGATCATTCCTATCATCTTTCTAAGACCTTAGCTTATTGTATCAAAGAGACTGAATGAAATAGAAGGTCCCAAACCTATTTCTCCTTGGTTGGCCGAAAACCCTAGAAAAGAGGGGTTTGATATTTTGTTCCATTTTTGAAATCTAATACTTGATTAAAGCTCTCTAATACCTTTATTATCTATATCCAAGAGCTTGAATCAAAAGGAATTTTCTAACCCATTTTGCTAATGGAGACCGAAACCTAAGGGAGAGGAATTGAAATGATTTTGTTTAATTTGTGATTAAATATGATTGTTCTTGTTTCTAATATGCCTTGTGATCTTAAATCCAAGAGTTTGAACTTAAAGGATTTTGCTAACCCATTTTTACTCTTGAGGCTGAAACCCTACCTAAAGGGATTGGATGATTTTAGTTCATATTTTCAACTTATAGTAATTTATCCTTGCTATCTAAGACTCTAAGAATTAGTATCCAAAATATTGGAATGAGAAAAGAACCCTAGCCCTCTTTTGAATTGATTGACCGACCTAGCCTATTATGATTAAGGGTGAATTTTGTTTGATTAATTTGTGGTTGTGTTGTTTGGTTGAAGGTGAATTTGTTAACTTGTGGCGTGGTAACGAGGAACTTCGAATTCGGGATTACGGTGTTAACTTATGTGGGAGAAAGAACCATTCCATCGTTGGAACGGATAAGTAGTATATAATTTATAATAATGGTGTAGGGCGACCTAAACCCTACTAGTGGCGAGTAATCGACAATACCAAAATCGCATTGGAAACTTTTCCACAATACCAATGCTGATTTGGGAATTGTAGGTTTACCGCCTTATGTTAATTTTATAATATTGGAGGATGCCTGAATTATTTATTATTGTATGTTTGTGATACGCTGGTTGAGGTATTCTGCTGCATATGATGTTTTATTTTGATGTTTGAATATTTTATTGATTATTGTGTTATGCATGATCTGTCTAGTTTGATAAATTGCTTAGTTGATTTTAAGTAAAGATATATGTTGTTTGGAGGTATTTTGTTTGGGTGTGAGATTGAATATGGATTAGAGGTGCCTAGCCATTATTTTATAGAAGTGATGTGACATAGAATGTAAGTGGAGGCTATGAGGAAAGCTTGAGGCAGTAGGTGGTTATTGATACGGGTCAGTGAGGTTCATGTGTATTGTTGTTCACAATCGTGTATTGGAACACATGAGGTACAAAGTTCATGCGGGGCTATCCTAATTTAGTTTTAGATTGTGTAGCTATAGTGTCATTGCTTTGCATGAGCACCCTTGAGAGAGAATCAGGGTGTGCACCGACCTTATTTTGCAGCTATAGTGTCATTGTTTTGCATGAGCATTCTCACCATGGATGAGTATGTGCACCGATTAATGGGGATGCATCGCTTGGACGACCGACTAACATCCCTTGGCGGGCAAGGGATGTGTGATAGGATTTATGGTGGCCACTTAAGCACAAAAGTTTAGTTGCATGAGATTGAGGGTAGAGGAAAGTATTGTGAGTTAAAGATGATTGTTAATGATGAGTATTGTTTGTCTGTGACTGCTATTATATTATATGCTATAAGTATTTTCCGCTTATGTTGATAGAACTGTTTCTTATTCCCTATTTCTGTATTTTTGTGTATGTTTACTTTATTACGTTAGAAAACCCAATTGCTGAGGAGTTAGATGGAACACTGTATGAAACAGATGTTGCTGAGGAGTTGGATGGGACTCCGCATGAAGCGGATGTTGGAGGACAATCTACAGATCCTAACGATATAGTGTAGTAAGTTTAGGGCTAGTGAGTCTGAAAAGCAATTTAATTTTCTGCTAGTTATAAACAGTTTTTATAATTAAGCACCCGTGAGGGATCCTACTGATAGGATACCGTAAACAATGTTTTGGTAATGTAATGAATAAACATGTGTGTATTTATATATTTTAACGTTGGTGTATTTAAATTTTCAAAAGTTATACGGTTATTAATTAAGTTTTAATTTTTACGTATTTTAAATGATAAGCACGTGATTAAGTAAATAATTAATCAGGTTTTAATTTAATAAAACAATGGGGAACAACGGGATGTCTCATTTGGTGGTATCAGAGCAGTTCGATTCTAATCTGACTGTGAGGCCTTGGATGTTGTTACTTGTGACACCCTAACTCGGGTCATCACATGGTTACCCGTTTGCAGAAATAAAACTTAATTTGCTTGTTGATTTTGGAAAATAATATTTTCTTAACGTTTATCTTTTCAAAATATGGTGATAAAATTTTTTCTTCTTTTTAACCTCATAACAACAATAAGGTAATCAAATCACACTTAAATACATAATGTATATAAGTCATACAACTATACTGCCTCATATGTCTTCACACCTAGATCATTATCAGTTTAGTTTATTCTCAACACATAATATAACATAATAGGACCTAAGCTGGTCGTAACTTACAGACGCTATAACCGATAGAAACAGCAACAACATGCCCCGAACTAGACAACCTTCTTCTTCTTGTAGAGATCATACCCCTTGTGCGGCTCTGATATGTTTGTAAGGGTGAGATGCCAATATATGGATTTAACATAATAACCAAATGCGCGACACAAAAGAAGGCACATACACATATACATGTTTATAACAACATGAGCATTCATATTATAGCATATAGTTTATCAATGGGTTTCACACCCCAAACATCAACGTTGGAAAACTATGCATGAACACTTCAATACATCATCTAAACATTCACACTTAATCTCCGGAGATCCCCAACGTCATTTTAAATAAGCTGATCAAGCTTGATGGCCAAAAGAGGCACTTCGTTTTTACCATAGCCCACTGTCCGGCATAGTGAGAACATCGATTTATGGTTTTTCATTGTACGTCGATTGCCCAAAGGTACAATGAATACGTCGAATACCTGAATATCATAAAGATACCATGATTAACAAATACGTCGAGACATGAATATCATTAAGATACCATGATTAACTCGTTAGGCATGTTTGCCGAATATGCATTCAAAACATTTTATTCTCGTCATTTTTCTGTGTGTTCAATCTTTCCTTTGCCGAAGCTCAAATCTTGCGACCAACAGAGTTTTATCTTTTTTTAAATAAGACTAGGAGTGCAAAGGCATCACCATGGAGAGGGACATCCCAACTAGGTTGGCACCTCCAACTCTGCCTATCACTTGCAGCACCCCAGAAATTTATTCCAAAAAGAAAAAATAAAGAATACAAAATCATGGGGGGACATGAACCAATACCCATGAAAATCAAAGAATCAAGTAAATCTATAGCTGGGAAGACCTAATCTATCATGATTAAAGTCCTCCTTAATAAAATTAGGAATATAGCTCCACCAAGAGTTACATAGAGAAGCAATTCCATAATTGGCCAATTTATCAAAGACAACAATTTTGCCTCTCTATAGATATGAGTGACCATGAATAACATATTCTTGGAGATTTGAAGACAATTCCTCCATCTATTCCTCAATGTCTAAGGAACAATATGTATAGATTTAAATGCTAAGACTAATAACACTGAGTCACATTCCAACCAAAGCCTATGCCAGCCATTCCTAAAAGCAATCTCAATAGCTTGCATAACAGCTTCTAATTCCGTATGAAGAGGAGAAGAGATACCCAAATAAGTAGCAAAACAACCAATGAGATGTCCTCTATAATCTCTAAAAATCCCCCCACCAGCAGCTACTCCAGGAGAACCTTTTGAAGCACCATCTGTGTTGCATTTAGTCCAAGAAACCAAAGGAGGATTCCAAAATACCTCAATTATTTTTGGAGCTTTACCTGAATGGCCAATCACTTTAAAAGAATTGAGAATAGATAGCTCCTCCATGGCAGAGCAGGAGATTCCTTTTGACAGGTTGCCTGTTAAAGAAACAGACCCTATGATCATGTTAACAGCTTGCTGAAAAGGCAAAGAGGCATTCTCAAATCTGGCTCTGTTTCTGCAGGTCCAGATTGCCCAGAGGACATTAATCACAGCTGCAACTACTATATCTTTCATCTGAGCACTCCAATTTTTATTGCAGACTTCAAGAATGGCAAAGGAGGAGGAAGTATCTATAGTGCATCCAAGCAAAGCACTAAGCCAACTCCAAAGCTAAACTGCGTAGACACAAGACAAAAACAAATGCTGAGCTGTTTCCTCAGTTCTACCACACAAACTACAAATGGAGACAGTAATGCATCCTCCTGCTTTGAGGTTTTCATCTGTGGGAAGTCTACTATACAAGAATCTCCAAGCAAGAAAGGATCTGGAAGGTGGAATGGCACTGCTCCAAACTGTCTTTGCCCAGGGAAGACCCTGCTGTTGAGGATTCTGAAATAGAAAAACTTCCTTGAATGATAGGATACCCGAGCTTGAATGAGTCCAGACTAAGTGGTCCTCACTATCAAACAAAGGAATAGAAACCTTTTCAATATCTGAAACCACTGTTGGATATCTTCTTCTCGACTCCTCAGGGATGTACCAAGCATTATTCTGGATAAATGCATCAATGTTGGCCTGAAGGGCCAGGTGCAGATTTTCTGGTATATGCATCAAATCCACAATCTTCTGATGAAGCCACTTATCATGCCAAAAACAAATCAAGTTACCTTTACCAATCTGCCAAGTGCAGTTCAACAAAACCTGTTGGATGTTAGTTCTAATTGCTGGCCAAAGAGATGACTTAGCATAGTGTGCAGTAGGAATATTGTCCCTATAGAAACTGTTTTTGATAACATCTGCCCATTGGCTAGAAGAGGTGAGCATATCCCAAGTGCGCTTCAACATGGCTGCCTCATTAATAGCTCTTAGAGATCGAATTCCCAATCCCCCTTCACTGAAAGGTTTGCAAAGTACTCTCCAAGCCACAGTTACCACTTCTTCACATGGATATCTCCAGACCAAATGAAATTCTTTATCCAAGTGTCAAGAGTTTTTAGTAATGAGATAGGCCAAGCATATACATGAAAGTTGTATACTAGCATAACTTGAATCACAGATTTCACTAGTTGAACTCTCCCCATGATGGAAAGGAGATGCCCTTTCCAAGAAGCCACCTTAAGCTTGATTATATCCACAATTGGCTGAAAGTGAGATCTCCTTGGCTTGCCTTTAAAGAGAGGAACCCCAAGATAGGTTAGAGGCAGATCACCAGCTGAGAAACCTAAGGTACTAGAGATTGCAGCAATTTTACTAGCTGACAGGTTAGAGGCAAAGAATTTACACTTCGGAAGGCTAAGATACTGCCCTGAAACAGCAGCATAATCATTGAACAGATTCATCAAAACCTGTAGATTTCTCTTGCTGCCATTACAGAAGACTAGCACATAATCTGCATAGAGAACATGGCTTGGAAGAATTAGTCCTTTTGGACTTTTCATTGGCTTTAAAAGACCTGAGGACACAAGAGCAGCAATACCTCTACTAAGCACCTCTTCAGCTATGCAAAAGAGTAAGGGAGACAATGGATCACCTTGTCTAACTCCTCTTTTGCAAGAGATGTAACCAACTAGTTTCCCATTAACAAAATGAAAGCTTGGCTGATTTCAAAATGACCTTCACCCAAGAGCAGAACTTGCCATCAAAACCAAAAGCCTTCAGCACATTCAACAAGAAAGACCAATCAATAGTATCAAAGGCTTTTTTGATGTCAAATTTCAGCATTAAGTTGCCACCAAAAGCCTTATAGTCCAGAAAATTAACTGCCTCTGATGCAACACATATACAATCACCAATTTGCCTCTCCTTGATAAACCTTCTCTGCTGCTCGGAGATGATTTTAGGGGCAATAGAATCAAGCCTTTCAGCTAGAATTTTTGTTATGACCTTAAATTGAAAGTTGGCCAATGAAATTGGTCTGTAATTTTCAATTTTATCAGCATTAGCTACCTTAGGGATCAAGACAACCAGATTGGAATTTAGATTAGGAAACAGCCAGCCTTGGTTGAAAAATTACAGAACAGAGCAACAAACATCACTGCCCATAATGCTCCAAAATCTCTGAAAGAAGCATCCCCCAAAACCATCAGGACCAGGAGCTCCACTACCATTCATGCTAAAAACAGCAGCTTTGATCTCTTCATTGGAAGGCAGACCAGTGAGCAAGCTGTTATCTTCATCAGTAACTATCTTTGGAATGACTGAGTCAATAAGTCCATTCTCCAAACAATTGTTGTCAAAGGAGTAAAGAGAGGTGTAGTACTCAATCACATGCTGCTCTATATCAGCAGAATTTTCCAAAATCCGATCCTCAGATTTAAGCACTGTCATGACTTTAAATGCAACCCTTATCTTTGCAATTCTGTGAAAATAGGAAGTGTTCCTATCCCCACTAGTGTGCCAGTTGACCCTCGCTTTCTCTTTCCAAAAGCTTTCTTGAAAGGCAAGGGACTGCTGTAAAACAATTTGAGCCTGCTGCTCTTCCATTCTCAACTCATCATAATAACAAGAGATGGAAATTAGGTCTTGAATTTTCTCTACAGCCAAAAGAGCCTCCTCAACCTTAACATGAACATTCCCAAAAATAGTTTTATTCCAAGTTTTGAACTCAGTCTTTAAAGCTTTCAGTTTCTGAGTGAGGATAAACATAGGACAGCCAAAG
This sequence comes from Sophora flavescens, assembly GCA_030762895.1. Lineage (NCBI taxonomy): Eukaryota > Viridiplantae > Streptophyta > Magnoliopsida > Fabales > Fabaceae > Sophora > Sophora flavescens. Next base: position 253,338,308 of record CM061062.1, on the reverse strand, counting down.
AATTCTTTCTTCCAAACCTCTTCTACTAGTCTGTGACAGTCTTCATGGTCTGACCACATTTGAAAGTATTTAAAGGAGGATGGGAAAGTCTGCATACCTCTTTTCATGATCAACAACAATGGATGGTGGTCTGACTTGCTTCTTGGCAGAGTGCAACAAACACTAGAGCTCCAAAAAGAAAGCCAGTCATTGTTACAGACTGTTCTGTCTAGTCTTCTTTCTGAGACAGCTCTACCTCTTCTACCATTTGACCAAGTAAAGGCAGCTCCTCTAGTTTTTAGATGGATAAGATCACAGCTATCAGTCCAGGCCTGAAACTCATCACAAGAAGCTTTTAAAGGAAGGCAACTACCCCTTTGCTCATGAGACCCCAAAACTGAGTTAAAATCCCCAATATAGCACCAAGGGCCTTGGTTACTTTATTGCAGATTGGCCAAGTTCAGCCATAAGTCTCTCCTCTTAACATGAGTTGTACTTGCATAAATGGCAGCCAGATACACAACTTGATCATTAATATTTACAGACAGAGCAACATACTGGGCATAAATAGACAAAATGACAGGTGAAAAATGTTCAGAGCATAATCCCCACAGATTCGGCAAACTGTCATTTCTATCATTCACAACAAAAGGCTTCAGTTTAAGCTGTTTCCAGAAAGAAAAAGGGATTTGATCCATGGATATCCAAGGCTCAAAGATAAATAAAAAGTCAGGTTTATGCAAACCACAAAACTCTTTAAGAACCAATTTAGTATCTAAGTTACCAATACCTCTAACATTCCAATATAAAATCTTCATGAGGCAAAGTTTAGAGGACCTGCTTTGGATCTTGTGACACGACCTGCAGATTGAACCATCTGCTTATTCTTTTTCAGTCTTAGCTTCTTTTTCTGAGATTTTGATAAGAATTTAGTGAAGCTAGGGTCCTCATTGCTATCTTGATTTCCCTAGACAGAAAGAGGTATGCCATCATCTAAATCATCGTCAATTCCATCAGCCCAAAATTTTGACTTTAGGAATGTTAATTCCTTCTGGACCCGGGGATGAACATAACCAGCTGAGTGGTTGTTGGGGGAACCATTAGTTGTAGACTCAATTGAGTCAGTAGCATTCTGAGTGTCTAGGGAATTAGGCACTATTTCATCATTCTTATCGCTTTCAGGCACAATATTTTGAGCCTGAGTTTCTAAAGGGTCAATTCGTACCAATGTAGCAGCATTGTTATGGAATGTAAATTCATCAAAAACTACTTCTACATCCTCACCATCATCAGTAGCAAGATTAGGCACATCCTGTATTGGCAGGTTATTTTCATTATCAATTAAGACATGATCATTTTGTACCAATGTAGCAGCACTGTTATGGGTTGTAGATTCATCAAAAACTACTTCTACATCATCACCATCATCAGTAGCAAGATTAGGCCCATCCTGTTTTGGCAGGTTGTTTTCATTATCAGAAAGGACATGATCTTCTGCCTTGTCATCCTCATTAACCAAATTGACCAAAGTCTGATTAATATCAGCATGATGAACATTCTGCAATACTTTTTTAGGTACATATATTGATTTTACCCTTTGTTGAGGCTGTTGCTCCTGATCAGTCTTCAATTCTTGCTGCAATATAAAGCCATCTTTCTTGTTACATTGATCAATAGAATGACCAATTGATTGACAGGATTTGCAGAAAGAAGGTAATTTCTCATAAACAATTTCCACATAGAAGGCAAAATTGTCTCTTTCAACCATGATCACATTTGGGAGGGCATTTGTGAGATCAACATCAACCAACACACGAGCATAATGGCCTAACACTCTATTTTTTGTTGCCTCATCCAAAGCAATTGGTGTTCCAACACCATTGGCAGTTTCAAAAAATAGTTTAGGGCGCTAGTATTCTTGTGGTAAATCATGAATGCGGATCCATGCTTGCACATGAGTTTGCTTCTGTTTATTTGGATTAAAATCTGACATCCATTGAAACAATCTTAGAAGACCTGGCTTCAAATTCCATGATCCAACATAGCAAACTTTCCTTAAATCTTCTTGTGATGCGAAGCAAAATTCATAATAGCCTTTTCCCAAAGGTATCATGTTCCAGTGAGTGAGTGGCTTCCACAAATTCAAAAGCTTTGCCTTTAGATCAGTAAACTTCAACGGTTTACTCCCTTTTTCCAATAGAATTCGACCCTGCATGTTGTTTTTACAGGCTTATAATCCTTGTTGGTATTCGTCCTCTGAAATTTTGATCGAGATATGTTCCCCTTTGAGGCATGGTTTTGGCAACTAAGACATTGGAACATTGAGTGAACTGTTTAAAGCTTGTGCAAAGGTTCTTGCTTGAGGAAAATAAGAAGAAGCATGAGGGGGAGAAGATGGGGGAGACGCAAGAAACTGCCATGGGCAAACAGGATTGCGTACGGTCGAGGCCATTATCATGCAAACCCTAGGCTATCATGCAAACCCTAGCAGAGAGTTTTTTGATGACGATTAAGCCCAATAAATGAATGACCATTAACGAGTCAGACATGATAGTTCAACAGAGTTTTATCATTTTAAAACTTTCTTTAATAACACAGGACTTCAAAGTCCGAGTGCTCAATCACGAAACCCCTTGACCGATGCACCAGTATTAGGTTCGTGGTAATAAATACATCATTTATTTTTTATCGTCGTTTATTACGTCGTGAAGTAGACACACCATCTACTGAACACCAAGTCTTTAACGTCATAAGAACACTAGCACCCCGGCATCTCGGTTATTAAGTTCCATATCGTCGTTTATGTCATTTTTCGTTATGTGAAAAACAAATCCAAAATAAGATCTCCGCAACTTATCCAAGTTACCGGAAATACGTCATTGAGTAAAACTCATTTACAGGAGATCCTTTCTACTTGAAATTCGTTTGTAACACTTCAAATCATAGAAAAATCCATTTTTCCTTTGGAAACTCATTTTTCCCGAAATAACGTCAAATCATCAAGAACTCTTTTACTAAAACTTCAATTCTAAAAAAAAGAACAAATCAATTGAGATTAAATCTCTTTTTAAAATAAGTACTGCTGTTTTTAAACTCCCCACCGTAAATAATTTCGAAACTTGCCGTTGTTTAGCATTTTCAAAGAAAACGTTTTTAAGTCAAACTTTGACCTTTCTTCTAAAATAATTTTCTTATATAATAAATAAGGTATTTTATAATATTAATTTCACAAAATAACTTTTTGATAATGTTACGGAATTTCTTACATAAAAGTTAGCAGTATTAAAATATTTTCACGGTTGCGCACTCTCTGACACATAGTTCACTTTTTCAAATATAAATCATTAAAATAATAATATTTCCCAAATACTTGTTATTTTTCCCAAATAATAGTTTCCATAAACATTATATTCCAACATTTCCCATAAAACATTGAATATAATTTATATAGCTTATTAAAGCTTTTATCTGATTAATCTGCTGTGCACTGACCACTGTCAAGCTTCTCAAACAACATTTAACAACATCATCAGAAATATATCACCAGGCAGATCATGCATCATAGCAATATAATATACAACTGTAGGTAATTTAATAAATTAAAAAATAGATCAATCACCGATGCATAGATAAACAACACAACCAAATAACCACAACCACATATCAATTATACAGACTACAATACAAGCAAATGGTTATTGAGAAAAATCCCTCAAGTAAGCTCTCCTTACCTCTCGAATCTCCTCGGTGAAATTAAAAGAACTCTATCAGTTGTCGGAAACCCTCGTACGCTGTAAAACAATTAACCTTCAACAACACTTCCAAACAACCAATCAAAACAAGTAAAACAAACACCTAATCCTCTCTAATAGGTCACAGCCACCTTAGAGTTTTGTGGCTCAAAATCTCCAAACTTGCTTAAGTCATGGAATAATGATCCTAATATACTTAAGGAAATGGATTAAGGCTAAACAACAAAGTTAAGAATCAAACCATCCTAACCCTCTAAATGGTAGATTCGGCCAAGACATGTCCATGAGGCTAGGGTTTTTAGTTTAATGAACCAACTAGGATTCAACAAGTATACAAGTATTTATGATGAAAGGCATGATCATACATCAAAAGCAAGAACAAAAACTCCATCCATCCTTTCCTCTAGGATTCGGCCAAGATGGGTTTCAAGGGAAGAAAATTTTTGATCATCACATGCTCTTAGATACATACGATATACATGATTATAAGAACATAGGAAGTGGTTTCAACATCATGAGATGTTTCTAGAATTTGTTATGAATTTTCAAAGTTCTAGATCTTGAAACTTAAAAGTGATGAACATATATGAAATAGACTTTGAATCATGAAACTTATTGAAGATCATAGACATGATTAGGGAAGGAGAATAGGATTCACCTCTTGAAGATCAAAAACAAGTGAAGATCCAAGGACTTGCTTCACAAAATCAAGTTTTGGTGTTCCAAGTGTTCTTAAGAAAAAAAGAACTTAAGTTCATAAGAAACATGACATGAAATGAAGGATTTTGCCTAAGTGATGCTAAGTGAAGGGAGGGAGCCGTGGGTTGTGGACATTTTGGTCCAAAATCCCAATGGCAAAGCTTATGAAAATTATATGAAGCTAGGGGCAAAATTTTCTTTTCCATGCCAAAATATCTAATTGTCATAAATGTACCATTATGGCTATTATGACTCAGATAGGATCGTCATAAATTCTTGTCACATCAGTCATTCTCAGCTCCGCTGCTGACTCCCTAATTCATCTGACGCATGTTTTCCTAGAGATATCTCGACGTTTTCAACCGATGTGAAAGTTTTTTTATTTTAAAAATATCCCTTTACAGTAGTGACAATCCTTTCCCCTATTTCAATAATCCAGTAATCCAGATCAATACATAATCTAAATATTCTCAACACAATCACTTTTGTACAACCAAAACACACTAAATTAAAATATTACAAACAATAAATATATTCAATTACATTCAGACAACAGAGATAATTAGAAACCAAAAAGCTACATATGATATATTATAGATTTCATGTCAAAACATATATCAGTCAAAAGTACACTATAGCTAGTACACGATGCGTTTATTATAAACTAATTACATACATACAAACTATGGTAATTGGTACACTTCAAGAAAGAAAGTTGTCCAACGCATCCTTATGTTATTGATGTCGGCATCAAGGAGTGGAGTCGGATTGTTGAATATCTGCAAGTTTAATTGGACGTAAGATTATATATTTTAAGTAATAAACTAAAATAAAACATATAACGAGTCTATAACTATCACAACTAATTTTGTTACCAATTAGCATTTACCTCTTGCCATCTTTCAGTGATACCGGAGGAGATAATTTCGACCATCCACTTCATCACATAATATCCACATTCCCATGATCCACGTTGTCTACGGGACTACGTACAAATGAAACCCAATTAGAATATAAGGAATTAAATAGAAATCAATAATTATACCGACTGTGCTTTAAGCATTTGTAATAAATATCTTACGTTAGGAATAATTCATCTAATAGCCCGACGCCTTTCACCACGCAACATGTGGGTTGCATCAACATGTGGATTCATCCAACCGCGATCCATGACTAAAACCAATAACTACGTACTTAGTCCAAGATCTTCATCAACTACTTCTTATGACAGGGTATGGCCCTGTCCAATCCGAGAAGAAACTTTTTCAACATTCGGTTAACAGTTAGTCCTTAACTCTCATGCTCATACTCGAAAAAATTTCGGCAACATTTCCCTTCGATCTCCGACGTACACGACTTGAACGCGATGACATTCACCATGATAAAGTATGCACCCGGAGAACGAAAGGAAATGTATCAATCCGAACTTTCATCAAGTATATAACATGAGAATCAATGAATAACTATTTTAACTGAATGAAGAAAAAGTTTTTTCCCAAACTGTCCAACTTTGGACAATTCAAGATCCAATACAATGAGCGGTACCTTAAGCACGTACACCTGTTCTCATTAGTATTGCATCTCAAACGGGAAACTAAGGCGCTTTACTAATTAATTAACATTAAGAAAAATAATGAAACACTCCAATCCCCAAGTACAATGCAAACAAAAACCAGAAGAGAAAAATGGAGAGGAGAAAGATTACCAGGTGTGGGAAGAACACTCAGCCGGAAACCGTAATGAATAATGAATATTCTGTTTAATATTCTTCTCGGAACTTGTACCGTATCCAATACAGTAAGCGGTACCTTAAGCACGTACACTTGTGCACATTAGTGTTGCATCTCAAACGGGAAACTAAGGCGCTTGACTAATTAATTAACAATAAGAAAAAAAATAAAACACTCCAATCCCTAAGTACAATGCAAACAAAAACCAAACGAGAAAAATGGAGAGGAGAAAGCTTACCGGGTGTGGGAAGAACACTCAGCCGGAAACCGTAATGAATAATGAATATTCTGGTTAATATTCTTCTCGGAACTTGTACCATATCCAATACAGTGAGCGGTTCCTTAAGCACGTACACCTGTTCTCATTAGTATTGCATCTCAAACGGGAAACTAAGGCGCTTTACTAATTAATTAACATTAAGAAAAATAATGAAACACTCCAATCCCTAAGTACAATGCAAACAAAAACCAGAAGAGAAAAATGGAGAGGAGAAAGATTACCAGGTGTGGGAAGAACACTCAGCCGGAAACCGTAATGAATAATGAATATTCTGTTTAATATTCTTCTCGGAACTTGTACCGTATCCAATACAGTAAGCGGTACCTTAAGCACGTACACTTGTGCACATTAGTGTTGCATCTCAAACGGGAAACTAAGGCGCTTGACTAATTAATTAACATTAAGAAAAAAAATAAAACACTCCAATCCCTAAGTACAATGCAAACAAAAACCAAACGAGAAAAATGGAGAGGAGAAAGCTTACCGGGTGTGGGAAGAACACTCAGCCGGAAACCGTAATGAATAATGAATATTCTGGTTAATATTCTTCTCGGAACTTGTACCATATCCAATACAGTGAGCGGTTCCTTAAGCATGTACACTCGTGCTCATTAGTATTGCATCTCAAACGGGAAACTAAGGCGCATTACTAATTAATTAACATTAAGAAAAATAATAAAACACTCCAATCCCCAAGTACAATGCAAACAAAAACCAAACGAGAAAAATGGAGAGGAGAAAGCTTACCGGGTGTGGAAAGAACACTCAGCCGGAAACTGTAATGAATAATGAATATTCTGCTTAATATTCTTCTCAGAACTTGTTCCGTAATAGTTTCAATAACAGCAAGTGTACCTATACAAAAAGAGAAGCACTTTGTGAATATTTTCATAACAAGACCAGAATAACAAGTTCACAACAACAATTATGTAGCTTGATTAGTATAGAAGCATAAATACAGAAGAAATATGATGACAGAGATAAAGTACACACATACATATAAGAAATAGCTGAGCATACAGTAGAAAATCCAAGTTGATGAACACATATAAGGCTACACATATAAATAATAAGCCATGCAGATGTCATGCTCTCAATGTAAAAACATCTTTAGATGAAAATAGGCATTTTCCCATGCACTCGATTATTCAATCACATCTCTCTCTTGTTCTTCAATAACATTAAAAAAGAAGAAGACAGATAATAAACTTAACGTGAAAGGTAAAATAAAAGAAGCAGTACCTTACAAGTGAGAGCAAGTGAGAGAAAGCATTATGGTTTCCATATCTTTTTGAGCTTTTGATAAACCAAATTAGTATTTGCTAAGTAATCTACAAATGAAAAGATAGCAAATAAAATCTCAAATTACCATTCAAGTTAAAGAGAGGGGTTGTTAGAAATAAAAAAAACCATTCATGAACCTTTACTTTAACAGCTTAAGCTTTCAGAAAAGTTAGATATAATATGGTATTAGAACCTCTATGACTTATTAGCTTAATGCCCCATCCTTCTCAATAAATTAATGTTGAGTTCAAGGTACATGAGTGACATTTTTTCATGTTTCAAGCCCACTCAGCAACTTCAGCTTAATCTAAAAAATGGAATGATAGTAAATAAAACTTCAAATTACCATTTAAGTACAAGAGAGGGGTCAATGCCAACCAAGATATGCTCATATTTTGATTAAGCGTGGAACCCTTGATGTTTCAAGCCCTTGACTAAACAACTTCAGCTTAATCTAAAAATAAAATGATAGCAAATAAAACTTTAAATTACCATTCAAGTGCAAGAGATGGGTCAATGTGCCAACCAAGCTATGCTCAAAGTTTGATTCAGCGTCGAACCCTTGAGGAGAAGAAAACCCAAACCCACTGCCTCACGCGGAACAAGCGGAGGCTACTGGCATGGGTCGCGACACGAAGCGGCGGAGCAAGCGGAGGGGCTTCGAGGCTGAGGTGACAGCGGAGGATGTGGCGGAGCGAGCAAGAATAATGGAGGTGTGAGGGTTACGGAGCGCTCTACAACAGAGAATAAATGAAAATGAAGAAAACGAAATTGGAGGGTAGCACGCAAGAGAGATGAATTGGAGGGATGAATAAATATTGAAACAAAATAAAAATACATGTCGGTTATATCCAAAACCGATGTGTTATATTGATTTTTCACATCGATTAACAACAAAAATCGATGTTAAAAATGTTGCTGCTTAAAAAAATTCAATTTTTTTGTTCAATCTTCCACATCGGTTATAATAAAACCGATGTGTAATCTTATGACTAATTAAAATTTTTTGTTTTTGTTTCCCTTTTCCACATTGGTTATCATAAAACCGATGTCTAATCTTATGTCTGATTAAAAAAAATTATTTTTGGTTTCACTTTTCCACACCGGTTTTTATAAAAATCGATGTTAAATATTTTTATCACATCGGTTTTTATTATAACCGATGTTAAAATATTTCAGTTTAATTTCAAAAATGCTACCGCCTCCTTTTTCACATCGGTTTTGTTAAAACCAATGTTAAAACTCTGATGTTAAATGCATATTTTGCACTAGTGGAGTCATCTGAGACTCAAGATACCATGAAAAACATAGCTACTGCTTTGTTACTACAAACACAGCAGAATGCTAAGATGCTGTAGATGAACAAAGAGCAGCATGAACTACAGAATCGAAGGAGAGCTGTAGCAGATGAAGATGCCATAATGGCTACTTTTCTGAAAGGGAAGCCACCCCAATTCCTTGGAGATTATGACCCAGAGAAGGCAGAATGGTGGGGACAAGAGACCGAGAAGGTATTCGATACCATGCACTACAGAGAGGATTGGAAAGACACGTATGCTGCCTTCATGTTAACTGGAGGAGCAGAATCCTGGTGGAGAGGCAAGCGAAGATTGTTGGAGGCCGCGTCTGGTTCGACGTGAAAAGGAAAGGGAATTCATGAGCCTCAAACAAGGCAACATGACGGTAAGTGATTATGCATCGCGTTTTGAGGCTCTGATTAAGTATTAAGAATTTTATCAGAGATTCCCAGATGAAGATTGGCAATGTAGAAGGTTTGAGGAAGGACTCTGACATAAACTCCAGAGGGCTATAGTATCTCTCGATATCCAGAGTTTCCCGGAGCTGGTGGAAAGATGCAGAGCGATCGAAAGTATAGATCAGAGGCTGGCTAATGAGCAGAAACAACTGAGGATTGGAGGTCTTACCCGACCGGGTTTTCAGAGGCGAGTAGGTAGTAACTCTCAAAGGAGACAGAGACTATATGCCCGACCAGTGCAGACACCTTCACCAGCACCAGTGATTAGAGCGGGTCAGCAACAACAAGGCTATGGTTGTTTCAGATGCGGATGATCACATCATATTAGAGATTGCAGGGAGAGACCCAGTTGTTACAACTTTGGGAAACCGGGTCATATGGCTCGAGAATACAGACATCGGACTATTCAACAGCCGGCCGTTGTTGGTAGAGGAGATGGAGGCAATAAAAATGGAGCTGGAAGAGGATCCCCAACAGTAGGACAACAAGTGGCCAGACCTCAGGCCACTAGAATAGTATTTATCGTGAGGGGATCTGAATCCTCTTAATCTGTTGATCTAATACAAGGCATGTGTTTGATAGCTGGTAAACTCTCGTATGTATTATTTGACTTAGGCGCTACACATTCATTTATTTCGTATGAGTGTTTAGATAATTTAAAATTAACTATTTCTCAATTACCTTATACCCTTACAGTATCTACTCCAACTAGTAACCCTTTGACTACTGTGTCTGTTTGTTTACAATGTCCTATAGTTGCCGAGAGTAGGACATTTATTGTAGATCTTGTCTGTTTGCCTATGCTACAGATAGATGTTATCCTTGGCATGGATTGGCTTTCGGCTAACCATGTAATTCTAGATTGTTCTAGTAAGACCTTATCATTTCTTGAGTCTTCTATTGTAGTCTCTGCCAATGAAGGAGAATCCATGAGGAGTGATGATTCTCGATAGTACGTGATACTGTTTGCGATGGAAGCTAATGAGACTCCTAGTATAGATTCTATGCCTATTGTGAGAGAGTTTCCTGAAGTTTTCCCTCCCGATGTTCCAGGTTTGCCACCAGAGATAGGTGTAATTCACCATAGATCTTGTACCAGGGACAGGACCTATATCTATAGCGCCTTATCATATGTCACCTGTAGAATTGGTGGAGTTAAAGAAACAGTTGGATGGCATGTTGGGGAAAGAGTTCATAAGACCGAGTGTTTCCCCGTGGGGAGCTCCGGTGTTGTTTGTTAAGAAGAAGGATGAAAGTGCTAGGTTATGCACGGATTATAGACAGTTGAACAAGGTAACAATTAAGACCAGGTATTCGTTGCCTAGGATAGATGATCTGATGGATCAATTGAAAGGAGTAGCAATATTTTCCAAGATTGATTTAACATCTTGATACCATCATATTAGAGTAAGGAAGGAAGATATACTCAAAATGGCTTTTAGAACAAGGTATGGACATTACGAGTATTTAGTTATGCCTTTCAGTGTGACTAACGCACCAGCAGTGTTCATGGATTATATGAACAAGATATTTAGACCGTTCCTCGATAAGTTTGTTGTTGTGTTCATCGACGACATCCTTATCTATTCTTGTACATGGGAAGATCATGAGGAACATTTGAGAGTGGTACTGCATGTTCTAAAGGATAGGCAGCTTTATGCTAAACTTTCCAAGTGTGAGTTTTGGATGGAAGAAGTCCAATATCTTGGACAAGTGATCAACAAGGAAGGTATAGCAGTAGATCCAGTGAAGGTTGAGGCAGTTCTTAAGTGGGAATGGTCTAAGTCAGTAAGTGAAGTACGGAGTTTTCTAGGGTTAGCTGGATATTATTGGAGGTTTATAGAGGGTTTCTCAAAGATTGCGTTGCCTATGACGCAGTTTAAGAGGAAAAATACAGCTTTTGTATGGACGGACAAGTGTGAGCAAAGTTTCCAAAAGCTGAAGGACAGGTTGACTACATCACATGTGTTGACTTTTCCCGATCCGTTAGGTCAGTTTGACGTATTGATGATCCACTATATTATGTGATTTATGTGTGCTTATTTGATGGATTTTTACTCCTAATAATGCTAATTGATTGAGTTTTGTCCCTAAGTTTAGGTAATTTAGTTTTTAATAGTGTTTTTAATATTTTAGTTTAAATTCATATTTTTAGAGTTAATCTAATATTGTTTTTATTTGTTTTCATTTTTAGGAAATAATGATATTAAATCAAGTGGAATTGAAGAAAATGCAACAAACAACTTTACACTTAATTTGGACATTGGGCCTATAATGTAATGTGACATTAGCTTGCTGGACATTCCTATCTCCTAAGGCTTGGTGGTCTTTATATTGTATGAAAAATGGCAGCCCATGTGCTTGTCTTGACAATTTCCAAATGATATTAGAATAAGAGAAAATGCTACATGGAGTCCACGTGAAGTAAGTTGTTGGAATTAGAAAATGATACCAAATTGAATGAAAAGAGGAAATAAAGCCCATGTGAAACAAGCCTTAATTAAAAAGGATATCAAAAGGGCTTGGACTGGACACAGCAAGAATGAGTAACATGGTCTTTTATTTGAGAGAGCACTCCAAGGGGCAGAAAGGAGATAGTAGCGCCGCACTGGAGGAAAGAGAGAACGCAGAGGGGATACAATACGCACAGTAGCAGCAACGTAAAGGGGTAGCTCTTGTTCTCAAAATATCATGGAGTTTACTTCATTTTTTCTTGTTCATTTTACTTTCTTCTATTATGTTTAGCTAATTTTCTTTTGTTAGAGGTAGATGGAACCGCCTATATAACTTGTTTTGATTCTGGATAATTACTTGTTTTGGTTTGTTTAATTTCAAGAGTTTATTCACTGTTTTCATGTTTATCTACTATATGAATTTGCAATTGGGAAATTCGAGTTCATAATCGCTGTTTATGAATAAACGATTTGCACGTGTTACTTAGGAATAAGAACACAACCAAATTAATTTTTTTTGAGTGAAAATCTTTCTTAATGCTTCTGCTATTTATCTAATACTCAAGCAATTGAATTAGTAACTTAGACATATAGGTTTATTCACCTAATGAATTAGGGGATAAATTACAAAACTCAGTTTCTTGAAATTGGATAAACTGTTCAAGTTAATTTCCAGGATTGAACAAGTAGGAAAGGCAGGGAAATCAATCCTCTAACAATTTTTTCTTGATCATTAAAAACCAATTTTCTGTTGCATTATTTTCTCACTTGAAAAATAGCAAAAATATTTTCTGTTCTTTGTTAAGTTGTTGTTCTTACTTATTGGCGAAAGCCAATTTCAAACTATTCGGTCGTTCAAACGAAATTGAGTTAGCACGTTAGTAGTTAACGGTTTGATCCTTGAGGATGATATTTTTTATTACTACAATTAGTGATTTGGTGCACTTACCAATTTTTCTCAACAAGTTTTTGGCGTCGTTGCCAGGGATTGATTTTATGTTAATATTAGTTGTGCCAAGGAAATCTCTATTTGAGCATTTTATTTTCTATTATTATAATTGCTGCAATTTTGTTTTTATTTTATATTATCAGTGTGCACTGATTTTTTTCTTGAGTTGTGTATGTGAGGTACTGTTGACAAGAATTCTTTGTTGTTTGATCCTGAAATTGAAAAGACAGCTAAGAGTAACAGGAAGGCAGCCAAGCTTCGCAAGCAACAAGAAAGAGAACAAGCACTTTTACAACAACAGTCGGTTGAAGTTGAAACAGTCATGGCCGAGCAACCTGCTAGGCGGACATTAAGGGATTATTCCAAGCCCAATACTGAAGGTGCCCGAGGTTCTATTGTGAGACCTGCTGTGCAGGCTAACAACTTTGAAATTAAGGCTGCACTCGTTAATTTGATGCACCAGAACCAGTTTGGTGGAGGAGCTCAAGAAGATCCTAATCATCATTTGGAGAATTTCTTGCAGATATGTGATACATTGAAGTTCAATGGAGCTTCAGATGGCGCTATTAGATTGAGGCTTTTCCCTTTCTCATTGAAGGATAAAGCTAGAAGTTGGCTTCAGTCACAACAACAGGGCAGTATCTCAACATGGGATGATTTGGAGTCCAAGTTTGTGCAAAAATATTTTCCAGCATCGAGGTCAGCCAAATTGAGGAGTGAAATTACCTCATTTGTGCAGCTAGAGTCAGAAACTTTGTATGATGCTTGGGAGAGGTTCAAGGAGCTACTCAGAGAATGTCCTCATCATTCTTTTCCCAATTGGTTGTTAGCTCAAACCTTCTATAATGGGTCGGATACGAATGCAAGACAGATGATGGATGCTGCATGTGGAGGAGCTTTTGATTTAAAGAGTCCAAAAGAGGCTTTGGAAATATTAGAGACCATGGAAGCCAGCAGCGCTAATATGCAACATGATAGGTAAAACAGAAAAGTTTTGGGGGTGAATGTTGTGGATAGTAATCTAATTGAGCAACAAGTTAACAAGGTGATTTCTCAACAGCTTGCTACTTTGTTGGGGAATGGCCAAGTTAATGCACTGAATACACCTCCCTTGGTGTGTGATGTTTGTGGTGGAGAGCATCGTAATGGTGATTGTGGTACAAATCAACTCGGAGAGAAAGTGAATGCATTGGGGCAACCAATTAACCCCTATTCAAACACTTACAATCCAGATGAACCATCCTAATTTCTCATGGGGTGGACAAGGTCAGAATCAATTCAAGCCACAACAACAACAAGGGAATTCCTCATTCCAAGGTCAATCACAACCTCAAAACAGAATGTCATCTTTGGAGAGTGCTTTGGAGAAATTGTCTGTTAATACTTCTAATTTTGTGGAGCAATCTTCAAATTTCATGACTGAGACAAGGGCCAACTTCAAGAATCAAGAGGCGTCTATCCGGAATTTGGAAGTGTAAATTGGGCAGATTTCTAAACAGTTGTCTGAAAGAGCTTCAGGTACTTTGCCAGGTGATACTGTTCCTAATCCAAAAGAGCAATACAAAGCAATTCATTTAAGGAGTGGCAAGGTTCTGAACAATGTTGACCAGGAGGAGTCTTCTAAAGAAAACGATGCTGAAAAAGTTGTTCATGATGAGAAACAAGAGGAGGAGGAAGTAGTGGTTGAAGAGAAGAAAGAAGAAGCTTAAAAATTTGAAAATTCACAAGTTGACAAGCCAACACAGCCACTGCCCTTTGTTCCTAAAATTCTTTATCCTCAAAGGTTGAAGAAGAAGAATGAGGACAAGCAGTTTTCCAGGTTCTTGGAGGTGTTCAAAAAGCTGCATATTAATATTCCATTTGCTGAGGCGTTGGAGCAAATGCCAAGCTATGCTAAGTTCATGAAGGATTTGTTGTCCAAGAAGAGGAAGACCAATGAAGAGGAAACTATTATGCTTACAGAGGAGTGTAGTGCTATCATTCAACAAAAATTGCCTCTTAAGTTGAAGGATCCAGGAAGCTTCACCATTCCTTGTGAGATTGGGAATATGGAGGTTGGCAGGGCTCTTTGTGATTTGGGAGCAACCATCAATTTGATGCCTTTGTCAATTTTTAAAAGGCTAGGAATTAGTACAGTGAAGTCTACTATGATGTCTCTTCAGTTGCCAGATCGTTCGGTAAAATATCCTTATGGTATTGTGGAAGACTTAGTTGTTAGAATTGATAAATTCATCTTCCCTGCAGATTTTGTAGTGCTGGATATGGAAGAGGATGCTAAAGTTCCTCTTATTCTTGGTAGGCCATTTTTGGCTACAGGTCGTGCTTTGATCGATGTGCTGAAAGGTGAACTGATTTTGAGAGTAGAAGATGAAAAAGTGGTTTTCTCAATCAAAGAAGCAGTGAAGCATGCTCAAGATTCTGATTGTTGTTTTCGGGTTGAAGTTTTGGATTCCTTGGTCCTAGAGGAATTTGAAAAAAGTTCTGCAGAAAGTCCCTTGGAAGCAACTTTGATGAAAGGCAAAGAAATTAAGGAGGTGCATGATGAAGTCAATTCTGAGGTGGTGGAATGTATCTATCAATTGGAAGCTTTGGAATCTACCTTTTCTTCAAATAAAAAATTACAAGAATTGGAAAAAGAATAAGTGGTAGTGGAAAAGGAGCCACCCATGGAGCTGAAACCATTGCCTTCAAATCTGAAATATGTTTTTTTTGGATGAGAAAAGGAAGAATCCAGTTATTGTGAATGTGGAGTTGTTAGAAAGTGAGGAGGAAAATTACTCAAAGTATTAAGGGATTACAAGTCAGCCATTGGTTGGAACATCAGTGATTTGAAGGGGATAAGTCCTATGTTTTGCATGCATAAAATATTTATGGAGGAGAACTTTAAACCAGTGGTTCAACATTAAAGGAGGCTCAATCCAACTATGAAGGAAGCGGTTAGGAAAGAAGTGATACAGTTACTTGATGCAGGTATAATTTATCCCATTTCTGATAGTAAGTGGGTTAGCCCGGTTCAGATGGTTCCCAAGAAAGGTGGCATGACTATGGTGATGAATGAAAACAATGAGTTGATTCCTACAAGGCAAGTCACTGGTTGGAGGATGTGTATTGACTACCGGAAGCTTAATCAAGCTACAAGGAAAGATCATTTTCCGCTTCCGTTCATTGACCAGATGATAGAAAGGTTGGTGGGGCACAAGTACTATTGCTTTCTGGATAGGTACTCGGGTTACAATCAAATTGTAGTAGCCCCGAAAGATCAAGAAAAAACAGCCTTTACTTGTCCATTTGGGGTTTTTGCCTATAGGCGTATGCCTTTCGGGTTGTGTAATGCACCCGCCACATTTCAAAGGTGCATGTTCTCAATCTTTTCTGATTTAATTGAAAAATGCATAGAAATTTTTATGGATGATTTTTCTGTGTTTGGATCATCATTTGATATTTGCCCATCCAACCTTGTTTTGGTTTTAAAAAGCTGCCAAGAAACTAACCTTGTTCTTAACTAGGAAAAATGTCATTTTATGGTAAGAGAAGGTATAGTTCTTGGTCATCAAATTTTTGCAAAAGGAATTGAGGTGGATAGAGCAAAGTTGGAGGTAATTGAGAAGTTACCACCACCAGTTAATGTGAAAGGGATAAGAAGTTTTCTTGGGCATGCTGGTTTTTATAGGTGGTTTATAGAAGATTTTTCTAGAATTGCTAAGCCCTTGACAAACCTTTTAGAAAAAGAGGCAAATTTTGTGTTTGATGATGCATGTCTGGATGCTTTTAATAAAATAAAAGAAAAACTAATTTCTGCACTTGTGATGGTTGCTCCTGATTGGAGTTTACCTTTTGAAATGATGTGTGATGTGAGTGACTATGCTGTAGGTGCAGTGTTAGGACAAAGAAAAAATAAAATTCTGCATGTGATTTATTATGCAAGTCATGTGTTGAATGATGCTCAGAAAATTATACCACAACTGAAAAAGAGTTACTTGCTATTGTGTTTGCTTTAGACAAATTTAGATCCTACCTTGTTGGGTCTAAAGTCATTGTTTACACTGATCACTCTGCCTTGAGGTATTTGTTTGCTAAGCAGGATGCTAAGCCACGATAGATTAGGTGGATATTGCTTCTCCAAGAATTTTATTTGGAGATAAGAGACAAGCAAGGAAAGAAAAATGTTGTGGCAGATCATCTCTCTAGACTTGTCCAAACTGAGGGGGACAAGGACATTCCTTCCATTTCGGAGGAGTTCCTGATGAAAAATTGATGATGGTAAATTCTTTCCCTTGGTTTGCGGATTTTGCAAATTATAAGGCTGCAGGTATTGTCCCTATCGATCTCAGTTGGCAGCAAAAGAAAAAGTTTTTTCATGATGCTAAATTTTATGAGTGGGATGATCCGTTGTTGTTTAAAAGATGTACTGATGGGATCATTAGGAGATGTGTCCCTGATGATGAATTTGAAAAAATTTTGTGGCGCTGTCATGGGTCTGAATATGGTGGGCATTATAGTGGCAAAAGAACTGCCGCTAAGGTCTTACAATGTGGCTTTTATTAGCCTACTTTGTTTAAAGATGCCCACAATTTTGTTGAAAAATGTGATAGATGTCAAAGAGTAGGGAACATTTCTAAGAGGAATGAAATGCCTCTAAAATCCATCTTGGAGGTTGAAATTTTTGATGTTTGGGGGATTGACTTTATGGGACCATTCCCATTGTCTTTCTCAAATAAATATATTTTGGTTGCTGTAGACTATGTCTCCAAGTGGGTAGAGGCTGTGGCATTACCGACCAATGATGCCAAGGTTGTGGTTTCTTTCCTTAAGAAACATATTTTTACAAGGTTTGGGTTGCTTAGAGCTGTGATAAGTGATGGGGGGTCATACTTTTGTAATAAACAATTTGAATCATTGCTGAATAAATATGGTGTGAAACATAGGATAGTTACCCCCTACCATCCACAAACTAGTGGACAGGTTGAGATTTCAAATAGAGAGCTAAAGAGGATCCTAGAAAAAGTGGTAGGTTCCTCAAGAAAAGATTGGGCTAGAAAATTGGATGATGTGCTTTGGGCATATAGCACAGCTTTCAAAAATCCAATTGGAATGTCCCCGTATCAATTAGTGTATGGCAAATCATGCCATCCTCCAGTTGAGTTGGAACATAAAGCTTATTGGGCAGTGAAGCTGCTTAATTTTAACTTGAAAGCTGCGGGTGAGAAAAGGTTGTTGCAGTTAGATGAGCTGGAAGAGTTTAGGTTGCAAGCCTATGAGAGTTCTAAAATTTATAAAGAAAGAACCAAAAGATGGCATGATAAAAAAATAATTGTGAAAGAATTTGAACCAGGACAACAAGTGTTATTGTATAATTCTAGATTAAGACTTTTCCCTGGAAAGTTAAAATCTAGATGGTCAGGTCCTTTTGTTGTTAAGGAAGTGAGCCCCTATGGTGCAATTGAGATTGCAAAGCCAAATTCTGGAAGAAATTTTAAGGTAAATGGCCAAAGGTTGAAATTGTACTTTGGGGGTGATTTGAATAGGAACATGGTTAACATTACCCTTCACTCACCTTCTAAGGAGGGTGAGTAATCTCACTAAGTCCTATAACAAGTATTTTTCTTGGGAGACTTCTCAAGTGGTAGTTTAGTTTTTCTTTTCCTTGTTAATTTTTTATTTTAGTCTTTTTTTAAAAAAAATTAAAAATTTTTGAAAAAATTGATTCAGATATATTTAGTTGTTTGTTCTTTTATGACTTGCCTATCTTGTTCTAATGTTTGCTCTGTTTTGAGATATATATTTAGTTGTGCTTCATGGTATCTCATGACAAAAAGGAAGGATAGGAGGCACTAATGATGGTGGCCTCAAGTTAGGACCAAATTTTGGAAGCGCATGATAGGGGAGTTTTCTTTTATTTTTGAGTTTTTTTTTTAGTGTTTGCAAGTTAAGGACATTACCATTCTTTGAAAAAATAATAAGCATGCTTGTGTGGAACCCCATTCTTGGCAATTTCATTGTATTGTGCACCCACCATGTTTGTTTTCCTTTGATATGAAGATGATACTTGTGGTTTAGTTTTTCATTTGAGTTTGTTCTTGACTAAATTTCATAACTTTGGTGCATTGTGTTAAACCTTGTTGATTAAAGTTCATGGCTATAAAATTTTGGTGAGAATTAATTGGATTGCTTAAATTTATCCTTGTAAGTCATTTGAGCCCATAATTGTAAATTCTTTCTTGTGAGTGCACCATTGAAATTCATGCTCTTGAGTTTGCTTGGTTCTTGTTTGAAGTTCATGATTCACATGCATGTTATAAAAATGATTTGGGTCATTTTTCATGTAGCTACTTTGACCAAATAGCTAATCATGAATCTTCCCCTTTGCTTAGCCCATTTGAGCTTTATATGTAAATCTTTGTTTGTTTTTACCCATGAGCCTCAACTTGAAAAACAATTTTTCTACACAAACCTTAGTGGATAGGAGTGCATTGAATTATTGTGAGTGGATTTGACATAAGTGTGGGGGAGAATACTTTGTGCTTATATGTTGGTGAAAGGAAGGAATAATTCAAAAAAAAAAAAGAAGACAATAAAATAAATGCAATAAGAAAAAAAATATGAAAAATGGTATGAAATACTTCAGAAAAACAAAGTGATGCTATGAAAGAAAAGAAGAGGAAAGAAGTCAAAAAGAAAGAGGTGGGAAAAGGGTTGTATGCAAAGCATGGTTCTTTAAAATAATTGTTGCTCTCCTATTTCCTTTGCTCCTAGCTTGTTTATCCTTTCTTATCCTTCCCATTTACCTTGGTCAAATTACATCCTAAATAAAGTCCCTTTGATTTATGCATGCTGTGAATTGTAAATGAATGATTGAGATGAAAATAAAACTTGAAGTTACATGGTTTTGATGTGTGAAATTGAGCGATACACTTACCTACGTAAATTTGAGTGATTGAGTGAAATTACACTTCCTGTGAGTAGTTGGGTGTCCACTAGTGCTTCCTTAATTGAATTAACCATGTTCTTTAATTTTTCAAGTGTGGAAATATTGGAGCACCATTGTTATGATTTATTCTTTGGATTATTCTTGGATGTGAACTTGTTATAAGGTGATTCTTTTGTTTTAGGATTTCTTACATGGTTGGGTGGTGCATTGCTTTGTTATTGTTAAGTTTGGGTGTCCCTTGAGTCGATGTTTGCTTGGTCTATTGTCCTGAGTGTTTTGTGTGTTAGTTTGTATTACTTTTGCTTGGGGACAAGCAAAGTCTTAGGTTTGGGGGTGTGATGATCCACTATATTATGTGATTTATGTGTGCTTATTTGATGGATTTTTACCCCTAATAATGCTAATTGATTGAGTGTTGTCCCTAAGTTTAGGTAATTTAGTTTTTAATAGTGTTTTTAATATATTAGTTTAATTTCATATTTTTAGAGTTAATCTAATATTGTTTTTATTTGTTTTCATTTTTAGGAAATAATGATATTAAATCAAGTGGAATTGAAGAAAGTGCAACAAACAACTTTACACTTAATTTGGACATTGGGCCTATAATGTAATGTGACATTAGCTTGCTGGACGTTCCTATCTCCTAAGGCTTGGTGGTCTTTATATTGTGCGAAAAATGGAAGCCCACGTGCTTGTCTTGACAATTTCCAAATGAGATTAGAATAAGAGAAAATGCTACATGGAGTCCACGTGAAGTAAGTTGTTGGAATTAGAAAATGAATTATGGTAAGAGAAGGTATAGTTCTTGGTTTTATCTACTGTATGAATTTTCAATTGGGAAATTCGAGTTCATAATCGTTGTTTGTGAATAAACGATTTGCGCGTGTTACTTAGGAATAAGAACACAACAAAATTAATTTTTTTAGTGGAAAACTTTCTTAATGCTTCTGCTATTTATCTAATACTCAAGGAATTGAATTAGTAACTTAGACAGATAGGTTTATTCACCTAAGGAATTAGGGGATAAATTACAAAACTCAGTTTCTTGAAATTGGAAAAACTGGTCAAGTTAATTTCCAGGATTGAACAAGTAGGAAAGGCAGGGAAATCGATCCTCTAACAATTTTTTCTTGATCATTAAAAGCCAATTTTCTGTTGCTTTATTTTCTCACTTGAAAAATACCAAAAAAATTTCTATTATTTGTTAAGTTGTTGTTCTTACTTATTGGCGAAAGCCAATTTCAAACTATTTGGTCGCTCAAACGAAATTGAGCTAGCACGTTAGTAGTTAACGGTTCAATCCCTAAGGACAATATTTTTTATTACTACAGTTAGCGATTTAGTGCACATGCCAATTTTGCTCAACACGTATATTGTGATGCGTCATACCAAGGTTTAGGTTGTGTTATAATGCAAGAGGGAAGAGTTGTGGCTTTTACTTCCCGACAATTGAGAATTCATGAGAGGAATTAACGGACTCATGATTTGGATTCGACAGCCATAGTGTTCGCATTAAAGATATGATGACACTTTCTGTATGGACTGAAGTTTAATGTGTACAGAGACCATAAAAGTCTGAAGTATATTTTCGACCAAAAAGAGTTGAATATGAGACATCGGATATGGATGAAGTTTATCAAAGACTATGGGTTTGATTTACTGTACCATTCTGGGAAGGCGAATGTTGTAGTGGACGCCTTAAGTAGGAAATCATTTCATGTATCCGCGATGATGGTTAAAGAGTTGGAATTACTGGAACAGTTCAGAGATTTGAACTTAGGAATGGAGTTGGTTGTTGATAAAATTTGCTTAGGTATGATCACTATTAGTAGTGATTTTATGAGAGATCTTAAGGATAAACAGGTTCAGGATCTATATCTACATGTGATAAGTAGAGGTATAGACGAGGGTAAGATTTATGAGTTTAGTAGAGGAACAGATTGTGTGGTGAGGTTTTGGGATAGAATATATGTGCCAGAGGATTTAGGACTTACGAAAATGATATTAGAAGAAGCACATAAGAGTAAGTTGAGTTTTCATCCTCGATCCGCTAAGATGTATCATGATTTGAAGAAAATGTTTTGGTGGACGAGGATGAAGAAAGAGGTAGCAGAGTATGTATTATCTTGCCTGGTGTGTCAAAAGGCTAAGATTGAACATCAAAAGCCGGCAGGGTTATTACAATCGTTGGATATCCCATAATGGAAATGAGATAGCATCGCTATGAATTTTATGGTTGGGTTACCACGAACTCCTAAGAGACATTATGCGATTTGGGTTATCATTGACAGATGTTGTTTTGGCTTCAACGACTCAAGAAGGGGAGTGAATTGAGTTTTCAAAGAAAATATTTCCCTCTTAAAACTTTTTCACAAAGCTTTATAAATTAGAGTTGCGGATTTGTGTTCTCAGGATCTTTTATAAAATCGATGAAGGGTTTTTACAAAATCTTGAATAGAAGGTGATGAGGATAAGAAAGATTAATAACAAATAGGTTCAAGTTCAATAACTCAGTAATAACAAAATACAATTTATACAGATCAAGAACAGAAATTATATTTGAAATTTAAACATCAAAATCATAGGTTCTTGATCATAAACATAAATTAAAGAGTCCGCGTTTAGAGATACTACATAACCAGATTTATCCTAGTTCAGTCACCACCACCGTGACCTACATCCAGTCCCCACTCCACCTGTGGGATTGCACACAATAACACACAAGCTTTGCCAAGTAGCTTGAAAAACCTTTACACCACAGAGCACTCCTTCACCTCGAGATACCACACTCTTGTGAAGAGCCTCAATGTTCTTCCTTGGGGATACCTCACCCTAATCACTCAAAGAGACTTCCGCTCTCTTTACAATCAAAAAGTAAAAACAAAAGTTGATTCCGAACTCTCAATAGTCAGATAAAACAAATTGAAGTACTTATGAGTATTGAAACACTCTTTTCACAGTAAGCTCAATGAAGATGATGAATGATATGTGTATCGTTATAATTCTTTTGTTATTCGTTATTATTCTTCTTAAAGTGTTCCTTTGATCCCTCTTTATATAGAAAACAAGTTATAGTCGTTGTGATCAATTAAAACGGTTTTGGATCTGATTTAACAGAATATGTTTTCTTGATTCTCGTTCTTGAGATAAGATACTGATGGTTCTTATAGAATTCGCGTCCATAAAATAACGAGTCCATTTGGAAAAATAGGCGCATCCATCTTAAAAAAAAATAGTCGCGTCCATTTGCCACGTCTGCAGACGGGAGTACTAACGCAAAGTAATTGGATGTGCTCCAACTAGTAGACGAGCACTTGTATTACTTTAGTAGACGAGCACTTGTATCATTTTAATGGACGAGCACTTCTGTTACTTTAGTTGACATGCTCTTGTGTCATTTTAGTAGACGTGTGCTTGTCACTTTAGTAGACGTGAGCTTCTGTCATTTTAGTAGACGTGAGCTTCTGCCATTTTAGTAGACGTGAGCTTCTGCACTTTCTTGGATGCCAACTTTTACCATTGTTGGAGGAGCGCTTCTATTATTCCCAGTGTTGGACGAGCGCTTATATTATTCCAGTGTTGGACGAGCGCTTCTATTATTATTTCCAAAAATCATTTTGATTAACGAAAACTTATTCCTTTTAAGGCAGGTTATGAAAAATGATTTTCTTCATGCATCTTTCTTAATTGAGCTATTTGTGAATAAGAGATTTCATCTCTTACAAATCATCTGAGACTTAACACTAATTTCTTTGTTTAAGTTCTTGTCTTGATGATTCCTTGATCTTCATCCTTGCTCTTTGATTCCTCCAAGTTCTTCCTTGAATATTCTCCTTTGATTGTTCACTGAACTTGTTGAATATTGCTTGATACCCGTCTTTACATTTCGACACTAAACACTTGCATACACATTAAGTTGTATTTGTCATATATCAAAATCTTTAAGTCATTGAATCTAACAATCTCCCCCTTTTTGGTTATGACAAACCTTTTAACAAATTATAAGATCAGTGTATAAGTGTAGCAGACGCTAAGTGTTTTGACATATTTATATCATGGTATAAAAGCAGTCAGAGCTATAGTATATCAGAGCAAAAAAAATATTAACAGAGTATTAATAGAGCAGAATTTGATTTACTCCCTATTAATCATGTAAGATTATAAACTCCTTAGCTCCCCCTCAACATATGCATGTATAATTCGTTATTTTCTCCTTTCTCTATATCTTACTTTTTCCTCCCCCTTTTGGCATCATCAAAAAGGTAAAGAAAAGAGACATTCAAAGCAATGGAGAAGGTAAGCATTTTAAACATTCAAACATAGCATATAAAATTGTTCATGATAGAGGGATATGTGCATGGACAAATCAAAGAATAAGTGCGTCCATTAATTTTCCTCCCCTTTTAGATTTTCTCCTATTTCTTTAGAGAATAGATATAGGATTGATCGATTATGCCCAATTCTCTTCTAATGAAGAATAAGCTTTCCTTGTTCAAGGGCTTGGTAAAGATATCAGCAAGTTGCTTAGTTGTATCAACTTATTCAATCTTAATTTCTCTACTTTGTATCTTATCTCTAATGAAATGATGTCTGATTTCGTGTGTTTAGTTCTAGGGTGCATTATGGGATTCTTAGTTAGGTTAATTGCACTTGTATTGTCACATCTAATAGGAACTTGGTTTAGTTGCACACCATAATCAACTAATGGTTGTTTCATCCATAAAACTCGTGCACAACAGCTACCAGCTGCTACATATTTAGCCTCTGCAGTGGATAATGCCACACTAGATTGTTTCTTGCTGAACCATGATACTAATGAGTTTCCTAGTAAATGGCAAGTCCCACTAGTACTCTTTCTGTCTAGTTTACAACTAGCAAAATCAGTCTGAATAGGTAATTAGCGTACATGTAGCTCCCTTGTGATACCATAATCTGATGTCTTTTGTTCCTAACAGATACTTAATGATCCTTTTAACTGCTGTTAAGTGTGATTCTTTTGGATTTGTTAGAATTAGTTGGAGGGTGAGGACGGTGTGGGCGGTGCGGACGGTGTTCCTAGAATTTAGCTTATCATTCATTTCCTTGTAAATTGTAAATTGTATTTACTATTGAGTATATATATATATATATATATATATATATATATATCAAAGTATGATGGATAAAAATCATTAAAGCATTTCACAAACACTTGTCTAAATTATCTCCAAGTTATTTAACATGGTATCAGAGCCTCCCACGATGTTGGGCCACCCGCAGATGTCCAGTCCTGCAAACTTCACGCTCTAGAGGTCTAGTCCTGGACGTGAGGGGGGTGTATTAAGTATATAAGTCCCACATTGGTTGAGTATATAAGCCTAGAACCATTTATAATAACTTCGGCATCCCTCCCTCCATTTATCCTTTGAAGGTTTCTGCCACTGGTCCAACAGAATTCTTGTACCGTCAACCTTTATCCTTTTACGAAGTTTTCTGCCTCTGGTTCAACTGTCCTTCAACCTTCCTCTATTTTTCAAACAACATTGTCCCAACCAAACAACACCTCTCAAGACCAAAAGTCACTCCGAAAGTCACTGTCTCGACCAACCCAGTCTCCACCATCACCGGAAATAGCCTCAGAAGTCTTCGATCGGCCTTCCCACCAAGCGACGTTGCCGGATAAAGTGCATGCGCCGCCCTTCCAGGCACGTGTAACTCACGCGCCACACTCCGGTCGCCGAAAAACCACCGCGACCACCCAGAACCGTTCGCCTCGACCTCCTCTGTCTGTCTTGCTGGTCAAAATTCACTTTTTTTGTTGTTTGGAAAAGTGGGTCTCTTGCCTTTAGTCTCCTCTGATTTTTTTGGTTCCTGTTTCTGCTTGTTGCATGCCGCCGCTAGTCTTTTTACAATCTCAGGTGTTAAGGCAGCCTCTATATCTGTTTTGGCTTGAATGGGTCGTCCTCAATTCACATATTTCAAGCGAATGGGTCACACTCATAATACTTGTTATTCTCTTCATGGGTGTCCTCAAAAATCAGTCAATGCTGAAATGTTCAAGAAAAACTTTTCCGAAGCCGAGTATCGAGAGTATCTTCAATTGAAAGTTGCCCATCAATCTCATGGGTCTACTGCCACTGGTGTTCATGACTCCACAGCCTTCATATCTCAATCCGGTAACAATCAAAATCTTTGGATAATTGATTCAGGTGCCTCTGATCATATTGCTGGTAATCGTTCTTTATTCTCCTCCATATCTTCTCCTAAATTTCCTCACTTCATAACTCTTGCGGATGGTTCTAAGGTCAGCGCCAAAGGAATCGGTCATGTTTCAGTCATTCCTTCTATAACATTAAAATCTGTTTTGTTTATACCTGGTTGTCCTTTTGAATTTGATCTCCCTTAGTCAACTTACTCGCTCTCTAAACTAATCAGTAACTTTTGATGCTGGTTCTTTTACTATACAGGAACGTGGTACGGGTCGGATGATTGGCGTAGGACATGAATCACATGGTCTTTATTACCTCCAATCAGCTCCTTCTGTAAGTTGTACTGCAGTCGAGTCTCCAAATCTTCTTCATGAACAATTGGGCCATCCAAGTTTGTCAAAATTGAAGCAAATGGTTCTGAATCTTGCAAAAATGTCATCATTGAACTGTGAGTCGTGTCAACTAGGCAAGCATGCTCGCTCTTCCTTTCCCAGCAAAGTTGAAAGCCGAGTTGATTCTCCCTTTTCAGTTATCCATTCAGATATATGGGGACTGAGTCATGTGTCTTCTAATGGTTTCTGATATTTCGTTACCTTTATTGATTAGTTCTCTCGGTGCACTTGGGTTTTCTTAATGAAAGAATGATCTGAACTTTCGTCTATTCTCACCACTTTTGTTAATGAGGTCAAAACCCAATTTGGTAAGACAATCAAAATCCTTAGAAGTGATAATGCAAAGGAATACTTTTCTTCTGCTCTTTCTTCCTTTTTGTCATCACAAGGCATTCTCCATCAATCCAGTTGTCCTCATACCCCTCAACAGAATGGCATAGCTGAAAGGAAGAATAGACATCTTGTTGAAACTGCTCGGACCTTGTTACTTCATGCGAATGTACCTGTCCGATATTGGGGTGATGCAGTTTTGACAGCATGTTATTATTTAGTTAATCGAATTCCTTCATCCTCTCTTGATCATAAAATACCACATTCCATTTTATTCCCTAAAGAGCCACTATTTCATGTCGCTCCTCGGATATTTGGATTCACTTGTTTTATTCATGACTTGTCTCTAGGTCTTGATAAGCTTGCTGCCCGAGCCATCAAATGTGTCTTTTTGGGATATTCCAGGTTACAAGTGTTAATCCCCTGTGCAGAATCGTTATTTTATGTGTGCAGATGTAACGTTCTTCGAAGAAAAGTTTTACTTCTCACCATCCACAGTTGAGTCTCAGACTATTCAAGAAGTCTTTCCGATTCCGTATCTTGGTCCATCACCTTCTCCCCTACTCGAGCAATCACAAAGGTAACCCATCATATATCATCATCGTCCACGAGTTCTTAATACAGAATTGGAAGGCACTGAAAGACCAGCTGAATCATGTCCTACTCCAGCAGATGACCCTACTACGGACCTACCTGAAGGAAACCTTGACTTGCCCATTGCTCTTAGGAAAGGTACTCGGTCTACTCGAAATCCTCATCCTATTTATAAATTCTTAAGTTACCATCGTCTCTCTCCTTCTTATTATTCCTTTGTGTCATCTATATCTTCTGTTTCCATTCCTAAAAATGTTTGTGAGGCACTTGATCATCCAGGATGGCGACAAGCCATGATTGATAAAATGCAGGCTTTGGAGCATAATGGTACTTAGGACCTGACTCCTCTTCCTCCGGGAAAGAAACTCGTTGGCTGTCGATGGGTATATGCTATTAAAGTTGGGGCCAATGAACAGATCGATCAGCTCAAAGCCCGGCTTGTAGCCAAAGGTTACTCTCAGATTTATGGACTTGATTATGGAGATACTTTCTCCCCTGTGGCCAAAATCACTTCTGTTCGATTATTTCTTACCATGGCTGCCATCTGTCGTTGGCCATTATATCAGTTGGATATTAAAAATGCATTTCTTCATGGAGAGTTAGAAAAGGAGATTTATATGGAGCAACCTCCTGGATTTGTTGCTCCAGGGGAGTTCGGTTTGGTTTGCAGGCTACGACGATCTCTCTATGGGCTGAAACAGTCTCCACGAGCTTGGTTTGGAAAATTCAGCTCTGTTATTCAATCTTTTGGAATGAAACATAGTGAAGCAGATCATTCAGTCTTTTATTGCTATACCTCTCCAAATAGATGCGTTTACTTGGTAGTCTATGTAGATGATATAGTCATCACAGGAAATGATCAGGAGAAAATTTCTCAGCTGAAGGAACATTTATGTAACCATTTTCAGACCAAGGACTTGGGGAAATTGAAATATTTTCTTGGAATTGAACTTTCTCAGTCAAAGAATGGGATTATTATCTCACAGAGGAAGTATGCATTAGACATACTTAAGGAAACTGGTATGTTAGATTGTCGACCAGTTAATAGTCCCATGGATCCGAATCAAAAATTGCTACCCAACCAGGGGGAGCCTTATTATGATCCTGAAAGATATCAGAGATTGGTTAGGAAGCTCATCTATCTCACTATTTCAAGGCTAGATATTTCCTTTGCAGTGGGAGTGGTGAGTCAATTCATGCAGTCTCCTCATAATGCTCACTGGGATGCAATAATTCGAATTCTGAGATACATTAAAAAGACTCCAGGACAAGGGCTACTTTATGAAGACAAAGGAAGCACCCAAATAGTTGGATTTTGTGATGCAGATCGGAGGATCACCCATTGATAGGCGTTCCACTTCAGGGTATTGTGTGTCTATTGGAGGAAATCTTGTCTCGTGGAAGAGTAAGAAACAAAATGTTGTTACAAGGTCTAATGTAGAGGCTGAAGATAGAGCTATGGCTGTAGCCACGGGTGATCTCATTTGGATTAAACAACTTCTTGAGGAATTAAAGTTTGGAGATACTCAACAAATGAAGTTATGTTGTGATAACCAGGCAGCTATCAATATAGCTTCCAATCTAGCATTCCATGAGAGAACTAAACATATTGAGATCGATTGTCATTTTATCCGAGAAAAAGTCCTTTCTAAAGAAGTCGTCACCGAATCTGTTAGTTCTAATGATCAACTGGCAGACGTCTTTACAAAATCTCTAAGAGGACCGAGAATTCAGAATATTTGTTCCAAGCTTCGATAATTTGATTTGTATGCTCTAGCTTGAGGGGGAGTGTTAGAATTAGTTGGACGGTGCGGACGGTGTTCCTAGGATTTATCTTATCGTTCATTTCCTTGTAAATTGTAAATTGTATTTACTATTGAGTGTGTGTGTGTGTGTGTATATATATATATATATGTATATATATCAAAGTATGATGAATAAAAATCATTCAAGCATTTCACAAACACTTGCCTAAATTATCTTCAAGTTATTTAACATGGTATCAGATCCTCCCACGATGTTGGGCCACCCACAGATGTCTAGTCCTGCAAACTTCACGCTCCAGAGGTCCAGTCCTGGACGTGAGGGGGGGGGGGGGGTATTAAGTATCTAAGTCCCACATTGGTTTAGTATATGAGCCTAGAACCATTTATAATAACTTGGGCATCCCTCCCTCTATAAGCTAGCTTTCAGAGTGCAGTTGGGCCCAATTATTCTAACAGCTTGATACCTAGCACACATGCATACACTAAACATGATATCTGACCTATAGCAGTAAGATAAAGTAGTGAGTCTATCATACCTCTGAATTTAGAAACATCAACAGGTTTACCTTGCTCATCCTTGTCCAGATAACAGGAGGTACTCATTGGAGTAGCCATCTCCTTAGCTTTTTCCATGCCAAACTTCTTGATCAACTCATTACAGTACTTGGTTTGGCTAACAAAGATTCCATTTTCAGTTTGCTTTATTAGCAGTCCAAGGAAAAAGTTTAGCTCACCCATCATTGACATTTCAAATTCACTCTGCATATGACTTGCAAACTCATTGCACAACTGCTCATTAGTAGCACCAAAAATTATATCATCCACATATATTTGTACAAGTAAAGTGTTGTGTGCCTTTTTCTTAGTGAACAAAGTTGTGTCAACTTTACCCCTTTTAAATCCTTTTTCAATGAGAAAATTACTTAACCTTTCATACCAAGCTCTAGGAGCTTGCTTTAAGCCATATAGTACTTTAGACAGTTTATAAACATGGTTAGGCAATTCATTATTCTCAAAACTAGGTGGTTGACCAACATACACTTCCTCTTGTATAAATCCATTTAATAAAGCACTCTTAACATCCATTTGATACAATTTAAATCCCATTATGCAAGCATAATCAAGTAGCATTCTTATAGCTTCTAATCTTGCTACTGGTGCATATGTTTCATCATAATTTATGCCGTCTTCTTGGTTATACCCTTTGGCTACCAATCTAGCCTTGTTTCTTACAATTATACCATTTTCATCTAGTTTATTCCTAAAAACCCATTTTGTACCAATTACTTGACAGTTCTTGGGTTTAGGCACCAGTTTCCAAACTTGGTTTCTTTCAAACTGGTTTAACTCATCTTGCATAGCCGTCATCCAATGTTCATCAATTATAGCATCATCTATGTTCTTAGGTTCTACTTGAGACATAAATGTCATATGATTACAAACATTTCTAAGAGATTGTCTAGTAGTTACCCCCTTTGTAATTTTACCGATGATGTTATCAATTGGATGATTTATGACAGTCCTCCATTCCTTTGGTAGGTCAAATTTGTTGTTCTGTTTGCTCATGCTGCAGCGATTCGTTCTTTAAGCTTTCATCTTCTTCATTGTCCTATTTGTCTTCTAGGAGAGTTTTCTCAATTGAATCTGCAAGATCATCAATAACACAATCCTTTCCCAACCTTTTGGGGTTAGACTCATCAAATGTCACATGCACATATTCCTCCATAGTTTGTGTTCTCTTATTATATATTCTAAATTCTTTACTAGATAGGGAGTAACCTAGGAAGATTCCTTCATCAGCCTTTGCATCAAATTTTCCAAGATTATTCTTTCCATTGTTAAGAACAAAGCATTTGCACCCAAAAACATGAAAATGTGATATATTTGGTTTTCTTCCTTTGTAAAGCTCATAAGGGGTTTTCTTTAAGATTGGTCTTATCAAGACTCTATTTAGCACATAGCAGGCTGTATTGATAGCATCTGCCCAAAAATGTTTTGGCAAGCTAGAGTCGTTCAACATAGTTCTTGCTATCTCCTCTAACGATCTATTCTTTCTTTCCACTACTCCATTTTGTTGTGGAGTTCTAGGAGTAGAAAAATTATGTTGAATGCCATGCTCATCACAAAAGTTTTCAAACACTTCATTTTGAAACTCTTCCCCATGATCACTTCTTATAAAATCAATTTTTACGTCCTTTTCATTTTGCACCATTTTTGCCATTTTCTTAAATGCAGCAAATGAATCACTCTTATGAGATAGAAAATATGTCCATGTATATCTAGAGTAATCATCTACTATTACCAATGCATACGATTTACCACCAAAGCTTTTGGTTCTAGATGGACCAAATAAATCCATGTGTAAAAGTTGCAAGGGTCTAGTTGTTGAAACAATGTTCTTTGGTTTAAAAAGACACCTTAACTTGCTTTCCTTTTTGACATGCATCACATAGTACATCTTTCACAAATTTCAGTTTAGGCAAGTCAACTACAAGATCTTTACGAATCAGTTTATTCAAGTGGTTCATGTGAATGTGTGCAATTCTTCTATGCCAAAGCTAACTCTCTTCTTCTTTTGAAATAAGACAGCATGCAGTATTTAAAGAGATATTATCTAAATCAAGCATATAGATGTTATCTGTCCTATGTCCAATTAATTTCAAATTTTCATCATGCCGATTTTCTATTAAGCAACTATTGGAATTGAATTTTAACTTGAAGCCTTTGTCACATAGTTGACTGATACTTAGCAGGTTATGTTTCAGTCCCTCAACATATAGTACATCCTCAATGGTTGTTGTTGAGTCACTTCCAATGTTGCCAATGCCAAGTATTCTTCCTTTATTATTGTCTCCATAGGTAACACTACCACTCGACTTAGGGATAAAGGAAATGAACTTGCTTTTGTCTCCAGTCACGTGCTTGGAACAGCCACTGTTAAGGTACCATTTCACATTCTTGGCTTTCCAACACACCTACAAAACAGAATCATGTTTTTGCTTTAGGTACCCAAACCTGTTTGGGTCCTTTTGAGTTAGTTGGAGCATTAGTTCCTTTAGGAAACCATATATATTTAGACTCATTATAAGCATATTTTCTGTAATCACATCGAATCTACACCGCCATGGGTGGCTTCATTGTTCCCTTAGACGAGGGGATTAGTTCCTCATGCTCATAGACAAACAATCGGACATAACCTCCATAGTGAAATAAGAAAAGAAAAAGATGAGACGCAGCTCCAAAGAGAAAAGAAATCTTCCTAAACGCTACTCTACAGTGGAAAACTACTAGGATTCGGATCTGCCCAGAAGCTCCTCAGCGATCTGATCTGAAACAGCAATATATAGGGATTCTGTTTCTCGTTCGCTCACGGGGCTAACAGGCTTTCGCGAGGTGAACATTAGTTTTGACGCGCTTTTAATTTTGGATTCTCGCGAGGTGAGAGTGTGTTCGCGGGGCGAGTCTTCAAACCTTAATCTGTCACAGTCGTGACCTTCGTCACGGCTAAACCGTGATGGTCTCTGTCTTCCAGGGTCTTCAAACTCTCGCGGGGCGATAAGCCTCTCGCGTGGCGAGCCAGAATTGATGACTTGCTGCTTAGCTGATCTTCAGACTCGTGAGGCGAGCATCCACTCACGGGGCGAGCATCTCCAGAATGGAAATTTCCACTGTTTCTTGACCTTCCTTGACTCTCGGAGCTTCACTTCTAACCTGAAACAATAAAAAGAAAGAAAAAGCGTAATTCTATTCAAAATAGACTAAAAACTACGAGAATTTCCTAGAACAAGTCAAAGTCCAACTTAGGAACAAAACAAGGCAAATTTGGGCGAAAATGAGATTGAACTCGATTAATTTGCACAAAAACCACAGTCTATCTAGTTATAAAACTAGATAAGCCAGAGACTTATCAATAGAAGGTGAAGAGGATAAGAAAGATTAATAACGAATAGGTTTAGGTTCAATAACTCAGTAATAACAAAATACAGTTTATACAGATCAAGAACAGAAATTACATTTTAACTTTAAACATCAAAATCACAGGTTCTTGATCATAAATAGAAATTAAAGAGTTTGAGTATAGATATACTACAGAACCAGATTTATCCTGGTTCAGTCACCACCACTGTGACCTACATCCAGTCCCCACTCCACCTGTGGGATTTCACACACTAACACACAAGCTTTGCCATGTAGCTTGAAAAACCTTTACACCACAAAGCACTCCTTCACCTCGAGATACCACACTCTTGTGAAGAGCCTCAATGTTCTTCCTTAGGGATACCTCACCCTAATCACTCAGAGACTCCCTCTCTCTTTACAATCGAAAAGTAGAAACAAAAGTTGATTCCTAACTCTCAATAATAAGATAAAACAAATTGAAGCACTTATGAGTATTAAAACACTCTTTTCACAGTAAGCTCAATGAAGATGATGAATGATATGTGTATTCTTATAATTCTTTTGTTATTCGTTATTATTCTTATTAAAGTGTTCCTTTGATCCCTCTTTATATAGAAAATAAGTTATAGTCGTTGGGATCAATTAAAACAGTTTTGGATCTGATTTAACATAATCTATTTTCTTGATTCTCATTCTTGAGATAAGATTCTGATAGTTCTTATAGAATTCGCGTCCATAAAATAACGAGTCCATTTGGGAAAATAGCCGCGTCCATCTTAAAAAAAATAGTCGCGTCCATTTGCCACGTCAGCAGACGGGAGTACTAACACAAAGTAATTGGATGTGCTCCAACTAGTAGACGAGCACTTGTATTACTTTAGTAGACGAGCGCTTGTATCACTTTAGTAGATGAGAGCTTGTATCACTTTAGTGGACGAGCACTGTAGACGTGCGCTTGTGTCATTTTAGTAAACGTGTGCTTCTGTCACTTTACTAGACGTGAGCTTGTCATTTTAGTAGACGTGAGCTTCTGTCATTTTAGTAGACGTGAGCTTCTGCCACTTTCTTGGACTCCAGCTTTTACCACTGTTGGAGGAGTGCTTCTATTATTCCCAGTGTTGGACGAGCGCTTATATTATTCCAGTGTTGGACGAGCGCTTCTAATATTATTTCCAAAAATCATTTTCATTAACGAAAACTTTTTCCTTTTAATGCAGGTTATGAAAAATGATTTTCTTCATGCATCTTTCTTAATTGAGCTATTTGTGAATAAGAGATTTCATCTCTTACAAATCATCTAAGACTTAACACTAATTTCTTCATTTAAGCTCTTGTATTGATGATTCCTTGATCTTCGTCCTTGCTCTTTGATTCCTCCAAGTTCTTCCTTGAATATTCTCCTTTGATTGCTCACTGAACTTGTTGAATATTGCTTGATACCTGTCTTTACAATTTGACACTAAACACTTGCATACAGATTAAGTTGTATTTGTCATATATCAAAATCTTTAAGTCATTGAATATAAAAATAGATTGGCGAAGTGTGCTCACTTCTTAACTATTGGCGAGAGTTATAGTTTGGAGAAGTTGACCCAGATTTATATCAAAGAAGTGTTTAGGTTGGATGGTGTGCCATCAAGCTTGTCTCAGACCGAGATCCTAGATTCACATATAGATTTTGGAGACAGTTGCACAATGCCTTGGGGACAAAGTTGATGATGAGTTCTGCTTATCATCCCCAAACAGATGGACAGTCAGAAAGGACGATTCAATCATTGGAGGATCTTTTGAGAGCTTGTGTTTTGGAACACACTGGCAATTGGGATAAGTTCTTGCCATCGATTGAATTTACTTACAACAATAGTTTTCATAGTAGTATTGGAATGGCACCATACGAGGCTTTGTATGGCCGGAAATCTAGGACCCCATTATGTTGGTATGAGATTGGTGAAAACCAAGTCTTGGGTCCAGATGTGGTGCAACAGACTACGAAACAAGTTAGGAAGATAAGGGAAAAGATGAATAAAGCACGGGATGGGAAAATGAGCTACACTATCAAGAGGAGGAGACCTTTAGAATTCAAGGTGGGTGATCACGTGTTTTTGAGAGTCACTTCGAAGACCGGAATTGGCAGGGCTATCAAATCTAGAAAACTTACTCCTAGATTCATTGGACCTTTCCAGATTCTTCGAAGGATTGGTCCAGTAGCTTGCCATATTGCTTTACCACCTAACATTGCTAACCTTCATGACATCTTTCACATTTATCAGTTGAGAAAATACTATCCTGATTCCTTATATATTATTGAGTCTGAGTCTATACAACTGCGAGAGAATCAAAAGTATGAGGCTTTACCTGTTAAGATAACAGATAGAAGGACTAAGGAACTTCGCGGTAGACAAATTCCTTCAGTTAAGGTTATATGGGATGCAATTACTAGAGATGCTACTTGGGAACGTGAGATGGATATGCAATAACAATATCCACATCTTTTCTAAGGTATGTAAATTCCGAGGACGGAAATTTTTCTAAGAGGGGTAGTAATGTAACAGCCTGTTTTTAATTACGTTGTTTAACCGGTTAAAATATAATTTTTATATTTTAATATGAGATCCAGAAAATGATTTTGAATAAAATAAAATCATATTCATACTCTACTTTATGGTAGAAGGATACAGTGAAATTTTGGGTTGAAAATTCAGACGGAACACGGTCTGTGTTTTCACTAACAATAAGATTTTACTGAGCAGAAACCCTAATTTCGACTCGGGAACGAAATGGTTAGGTTTTATATTTTGCTCCCAACAATTTTCTGTATTTTGAAAATTTTCGTTAGCAATGAAATAATATTATTTTATTCGAGCGTAATCTTTAAGAAAATGCGTAAAATCTAAGTCGGGGGATAAGTCGGGTAAACGACGGAGTCGATTATGGAGCCGAGGTAATGGAAGTAATTAATGTAGCCAAGGGGACAAGCATTAAATGTTTGTGATCATGAGTTTTCAAGTGAAATGACCAAAATACCCCTAAGCTTAACTTAACAGCCCCCTCCCCCCAATACCACTCTTGTTCAATTCATTTTCTTCATAAACTCATACTCATCAAACTATTTTCAAGAGCTCAAAGTAAAGAACTTTCCAAGGATCATCAAATTTCTCTTCATCTTCTCTTTTAGATTGAGGTAACATGATGATTCCTACTCATCCTTCTCTTCTCTAGATCATTTTCTCTTGTAATCTTGCTTAGTTTTCTTCAAACCCATTTTTGGTTTGTTCATGAAAAATTGAAGCAACATGATTTGTATGCATGGATTCTTGAATAATGATCATTCCTATCATCTTTCTAAGACCTTAGCTCATTGTATCTAAGAGATTGAATGAAATAGAATGACCCAAACCCATTTTTCCTTGGTTGGCCGAAAACCCTAGAAAAGAGGGGTTTGATGTTTTTGTTCAATTTTTGAAATCTACTACTTGATTAAAGCTCTCTAATACCCATATTATCTATATCCAAGAGCTTGAATCAAAAGGAATTTTCTAACCTATTTTGCAAATGGAGACTGAAACCTAAGGGGGAGGGATTGAAATGATTTTGTTTAATTTGTGATTAAAGATGATTGTTCTTGTTTCTAATAAGCCTTGTGATCTTAAATCCAAGAGTTTGAACTTAAAGGATTTTGCTAATCCATTTTTACTCCTGAGACCGAAACCTTACCCAAAAGGATTGGATGATTTTAGTTCATATTTTCAACTTATAGTAATTTATCCTTGCTATCTAAGACTCTAGGAATTAGTATCCAAAAGATTGGAATGAGAAAAGAACCCTATCCCTCTTTTGAATTGATTGACCGAACCTAGCCTATTGTGATTAAGGGTGAATTTTGTTTAATTAATTTGTGGTTGTGTTGTTTGGTTGAAGGTGAATTTGTTAACTTGTGGCGTGATAAAGAGGAGCTTCGAATTCGGGATTCCGGTGTTAACTTAGGTGGGAGAAAGAACCATTCCATCGTCGGAACGGATAAGTAGTATATAATGTTTAATAACGGTGTAGGGCGACCTAAACCCTACTAGTGGTCGAGTAATCGACAATACCAAAATCGCATTGGAAACTTTTCCCCAATACCAATGCTGATTTGGGAATTTTAGGTTTATCGCCTTAGGTTAATTTTATAATATTGGTGGATGCCTGAATTATTTATTATTGATTGTTCGTGATACGCTGGTTGAGGTATTCTACTGCATGTGACATTTTATTTTGATGTTTGAATATTTTATTGATTATTGTATTATGCATGATCTGCCTTGTTTGATAAATTGCTTAGTTGATTTTAAGTAAAGATATATGTTGTTCGGAGGTATTTTTTTGGGTGTGAGATTGAATATGAATTAGAGGTGCCTAGCCATTATTTTATAGAAGTGATGTGAGATAGAATGTAAATGGAGGTTATGAGGAAAGCTTGAGGAACTAGGTTGTTATTGATACGGGTCAGTGAGGTTCATGTGTATTGTTGTTCACAACCGTGTATTGGGAACACACGAGGTACGAAGTTCTTGCAGGGCTATCCCAATTTAGTTTTAGATTGTGCAGCTATAGTGTCATTGCTTTGCAAGATCATTCTCACCATGGATGAGTATGTGCACCGGTTAATGGGGATGCATCGCTTGGACGACTGACTAACATCCCTCGGCGGGCAAGGGATGTGTGATAGGATTTGTGGTGGCCACTTCAGCATAAAAGTTTAGTTGCATGAGATTGAGGGTAGAGGAAAGTACTGAGTTAAAGATGATTGTTAATGATAAGTGTTTTTTGTTTGTGATTGTTATTATATTATATACTATAAGTCTTTTCCGCTTATGATGATAGAACTATTTCTTATCACCCTATTTCTGTATTTTTGTGTATGTTTAATTTATTACTTTAGAAAACCCGATGGAGGATTACGTTGCTAAGGAGTTAGATGGAACTCTGTATGAAACGGATGTTGCTACGGAGTTGGATCAATCCTTTAAGGGGAATTAATCCTTTAATTAAGTTTCGTTTAATATTCCTAAACACTCATGGATCAATCCTTAGGGTCCTTAACTTAACCTTTTGGCATAAATCATTGCCCCTCATTACTATCATTTAGTTTTATGAGCAAAGGGAAAAACCACCCTTAACATTGTTATTAGCAGTTTAACAGTTTTATCATTAGCTCGTTCACACGAACAACCAACAACCAGTTTTATGATAAAACATTCAGTCATGGCATCAATCATTCAACATGTTATAACAACAACATCAACATCAGATATACCAAAATAAGCATATTGAACATTCATATCATAAACAAATAGACATTCATATTTCATATTATCGTCCAATAATCATTTAGGCATTTATCAAACATAAGGGTCATGGGAACCCTTCGTCTTACTCTATCCCCAAGCCTACAGACTCATACTATTCCTTCTCCCCATACCTTGTATGAAGATTTCCCCTTTTAACCAACGAAAGCTCTAACCGATTCCCTCGATTGACTCGATGAATCATCCCAAGCCTTGTCCAACACAACAAGGATAACCAATTAGTTCCCAATTCAAAGGAAAGGAAAAGGAAACATAAGAGGGGAATACCATTACCTTTGTTAATTGGTACTAACGCGTGATTGACTCTCCCAAACAGAGCAAGAACACCAGAAACTGATTGGTTTCAAAAGGGAAGAGAGGGTGAGGTTGCCATCACACTTAAGGTTGCCTATAGTTCCAATTTAAAGGGTTTAACTCGTAACCCTTCCCGTTTTCTCTTTATATCGATTCTGACCCGAGCACGACCGTGCTCCTTTTTAGCATGGTTGTGCTTAACTTAAGCAAGGGGTTGTGCTTAAGTTGGTATGGTCAGACAAAAAGACCATCAACGAACGCATTGAGAACAATCATGCTCCCCACTCAGTATGGCCGTGCTTGGGGCCCAGACAGCCACAAGACACGTGCCTTGAGCACGGGCGTGCTGATACATGAGCACGGGCATGCTCATGAATCAGAAAGGGATTTTCAGCTTAAAATCTCACTTATCCCTTTCTAAACATTCCTAGGTAAACAAGGCATACACACAAGCACTTATACAAAAAATGGGGTGTTACATCCATGTAATCTTTAAGTTTGAGATAATCATTACTAATAATAGTTGTCACAAAAGAGTACCTCTTATGGGTCTGGTGGTGATGGAGTGAAGTGGAGTTTAGATGTAGGAGTGTATATGTCCAGTGGCAGTGATGTCAACAGCTTACATGTTTGTGAAGTGTGTGGCAAGCCAAGTGCCAAAAGATGCTCACTATACAAAGCAGTCACATACTGACTAGTATCTGAAACTTCCTAGTTCTTTTTCCCTTAGTACATTGTCAATGGACAAAATAGCTCCATTTGCTATGAAGCATCATACATTTGATGGTTCCTTTTTTTTTTCAAACAGAGCAAGTGCTTGATTGTGGGCTGAAGATAGCATAAAGTTAACTGCAATGCAGGGGAGTGAATTCAACTCCAACTAAAAGATCTCATGGAGATGTAAAGCCAACATGAAGAAATCAACTCTGTACTCGTAATAGAAAAATGATTGACAAAAATTTTATGAAGCTCCACCAATTTGTTTGGGAAGAAAAATATATGGAGGTATGGGGGATGATAATGGGGTTGGTTATGAACATGCTTAAATTATTATTTCACACAATTAAAAGTTGTTAATAATGTCAAACCCTAAATTGCTATTAACTGATATCAATCAACGGCCTCCAACAAATGCATCTAGTTCCATAGTTTGTGGGCTTCTCATTTTGTTTTCTAAAACCATCAGACTCATAAGTCATAAGCAATCCATCACTTCAAAATAGAAAATACTTTGAAGAGGTCTTGTTGGCCAGTTCTATAAAATCATTATGCTACCATAAAACAATCACAACAAAATTATCTATTCACTTAGTCCCCCCTCATCAACAATCACAAAAGAGCTATTCTGCCCTGTTTGTCCCTTCTACGACTCTGCCAATCAAGAAATTGGTTTCGTTGGGATTTGGTTTTGCAAGGAAATTTTGATTCTATTCACAAGGAAAAGACATAACCATGTAGGATTAACTGACATTCAAGGTGTTATGAGTAAATTTTTAGAGACAATTTTAATATATTATAATTATAATAGATAGGTCAGGTAAAGACATAAGTGTTAGTACAAATGTTTTCCTTCTTTGTTAATGCTACAACCCCATCTTGAAGGCAATAGAATTAGGGTTTGATGAAAGCGGAGTGTTTGAGAAAGAGAAAGGACTTCTTCACTTTTTCACTTCAATTTGATGGACCATGTGTACGGTTTGTGTGGTGAGAGTATTTATCAAATGTGGTTTCTGTCCTCTTTGCGGCCCAAGTTTGAGGAAGATGGCAAAACAAAAAGATGGATAAGACTAATAAAGGTGCTTTTAGAACAAGTTCATTTGTTGTTGAGTCGTCACAAGCATTCATCTACAAATTCAATTTACGTCATCACATCAATTGTAAAATTAATTTGGGGTTTGGGTTTTGGGAGGAGGAAGGAAAGAAAGAGGAAGATAAGTAATAAGAGAGAGAAAGAGAAAAGGAGAGAGAAATATTTTCCGATGGGTATACCCAATTTTCGGTGAGTTAACACCTGAGATTTAACACCATTATACCGGTGTACGGAAAGGACTAACTTGAAATTATTTTAAAATTTAAAAGACCAAATCGAGAAGAAAATTATAAAAATGGATCAAATCAAGACTTAAAATAAAGATAATGGATCAAATGTGTAGTTTAGCAAAAGTTAAATGTATACCAATGTGATTATTTGGATTTCACAAGGAGAACATTTTTGTGATGAAAACAAATCAAAACTCATTACAATTATATTTTAAAAAATATTTATGAAATTTTACACACAAGTTCATGACTCGAGACATTTTTACCCTAATTCATTAGTCACATTTGCTACAGGATCCTTACATTGGAGAATGTTGTTGGTTTTATTGCTCATAAATTGATTGTATTTGATAAATCTTAAAACTCGACCAACTTAAAGAGAAGAATTATTCATCAGCACACATACAACCACCATTGAAATAGCAAACTCTTTGTATTATGTGAAATTTCACAATATAACATAATTCCAAAAGAAAATAAGAAATCAAGACATAGAGGATCTTTAACATCATAGATGCAAAAATAACTTATGAACTCAATTTATTTCAAACCTTATATTATTATATCCCAATTAATAAAGATTACATCACAAGATTTCACTTGGCCTCCATTCGTAGCAGATAGACGACTTGTTTGTTTATCGATCGATAAACATAGAAGTTTTGTTTCTATGCTCCAAAGGCAATCAGGGTTGCAGTATTTTCTGTCTCTGCTGTCTTTGTAAATGTCAACCCAATGCATTACACCATCCCATTTCATGCCGTAGAAAAACAATGTAGTTCCCCAATAGTTAGGGTAAAACGAAAAATTGTACATGGCATGGAAGGCGAGATCATGAGCACCAAGGTCATCGTCTTTGGATTTACAATGAACTCGTAGAGGAATACCACTGCCCAGGTTATTCATGATGTTAACACTTACTTGGTAACGAGGGAAGCCGAATCCCTCAGTAACCGCCGCAAGAGCAAGTAAAAATAAGGGTAGCAAGAAGATATGAATGCCAGATCGAACCATCTGTAGCACCTCGATTTTTTCGCTTTCTAAGATCGGTATAAATATAAATTAACGTTTATATTTTTATATGAAACTTAGAAAATGATTTTGGGAAAACCAAAGTCATATTCATATTATACTTATTTTTATAAGTATACGGTTAAATTTTTGGTTGAAAATTCAGACGGAACCCGGTCTGCGTTTTCACTGACAATTATATTTTACTGATCAAAAAACCAAATTTTGACCCGATAACGAAATGATTAGATTTTATATCTCATTTCCAACAATATAGGTTATTTTGAAAATTTTTAAAATAAATAGGTTATTATATGTGATTCTGGCGTAAAACACTAAATCGGGTAATCAACGGAGTCGAGAACGGACACGCAGAGACAAAATCCGACATTCAATGGATGAAGAAAAGTTATGTCTCATAAGGGTGAGTCATATAGATGACTCACATTAGTAACGATGGCTTTTTAGGGTTTTTCCAATTATGTCCTTTATGTTGGTTTTAATCACAAGT
The DNA here is from genome assembly GCA_030762895.1 of Sophora flavescens. Taxonomy (NCBI): domain Eukaryota; kingdom Viridiplantae; phylum Streptophyta; class Magnoliopsida; order Fabales; family Fabaceae; genus Sophora; species Sophora flavescens. The sequence continues at coordinate 253,296,124 of CM061062.1, read as the reverse complement.
TTGCCATTGTACAAGATTATAATTTTGTCCCTATAAAATTAAGCCTTGGACCCTTTTAACCCTTAAACCCCATGTCCAAGTCTCCTCCATGAGCCCACTCCATTTCTATAAAAGGCAATGTTCATCATCTTCACCAAGTTTCACCATTTTCTGTTAAAAAGCTTAAGTTACATAGTCTTAATTTGTGAAGGAAGTGCTTGATTCCTTGCTCATTTTTAATTTCCAAAAGGTATATCATACTCTCCTAACTTGATTATCATCATGTTCTTCAAGTATTTTCATGATTCAATGCCTTGTTCATCATTTTCAATTCCGAGATCTAGAAACTTTGATAATTCATAGAAAATCATAGAAAAATCCTAAAAATATGAAACCAATTTCTATGTTCCTATTATCAACTCTAATATCATTGTCCAAGAGTTTGTTACAAACAAAATTTTCCTCCCCATTTAATTTGTCAAGGTCGAACCCTATAAAAAGTGGGTGGAGGACCATTTGTTCAATTTTTAGAAAGTGATAATATATCTCATCTTTCTAATATGTATTGATGTTGAATCCAAGTTCTTGTATCAAACCAAAATTTCTTGCTTTATTTTCATGCTTAGACCGAGATCATACTTTGAGGAACTTGGAAGATTTTAATTCATTCTTTGTTGATTAACAACTAATCTACTGTTTTAAGTGTAAAGGATCATTAATCCAAAGACTTAAACAATTATAGAAATTTTAAGCCACAAAACCTACACAAGCCTGTGACCTATAACTGGTGTATAGGTGATGTTATTTGCTTGTTTTGATTGGTTGAGTTGTGGTTTGTTGAAGGATAAAGACTTGTGTCATGCACGTGTGTCGCCGATTTCCAGATTCACGACAAGTTTTAAATCGGAAGCTAATTGGAATTCTTCGAGAGGTAAGAGGGGATTGCCTAAGGGATTTTTCCGATGGCTACGTGCTATCTAGTTGATGTCTGTATTATTTATATGTGGTGTTTGTTTCAGTTGTGTTAATTTTATCTGTGATGGGTTATCTGCACTTAATTGTTTATTTGAAGTTATATATTATAATGTTGTGATGCATGATCTGCCTGGGAATATTGCTATGATGTTGTTATTGATTGTTGTTTGAGAAGCCTGACAGTGGTCAGTGCCTAATCAATTAACCAGATAAAAGCTTTAAGAAGCTCTATAAATTATATTCAAAGTTTAACGGTGAAATATTGGAATATAATATTGATGGAAAATATTATTTGGAAAAAAAAGAAATGTTGGAAAATATTATTATTTTAATGATTTATCAGTATAAGAGTGAACTATGAGTCACAGCGAGGACGTAACCGTGAAATTATTTTTGTACTGCTAATTTTTATGCAAGAAATTCCGTAATATTATAAAAGTTATTTTATGAAATTAATCTTAGAAAATAACTTAATTATCATTTTAGAAAAATATTTAAGTGGAAAAGTTTAAGAATTGGTTTAAACGCCTTTAAAAATAATAGACGACGGTAATTTTGAAAAGTGTCGACGACAAGAAATTCTAAAATGGCAGTACGTGTTTTAAACCAAGTCTGAGCCTCAAGTGACTCCCTTTTTGAAACATAAAATTTTCAGAAAAAATATTTCAAGTCGTTGATGATTTTATAAAGGAAATTCCAATTTTGAAATGATTTTTTTTAGAATCAAGTTTTACTCAACGACGATATTTACGACAACTTGGATAAGTTTCGGAAGTTTTTGTTTTGATTTTGTGTTTCACAGAACGAAAACGGTGTTAACGTTGAAATTTAAACCGAGTATCCGAGACGTCGTGATACTGGCGTTTTGAAATAAAATCATGAAGATCTTTGATCTGTGTTACGTTGTTATGGACTTTGTGTCCTATTCACATTGTAATGAACGTTGTTAATGGTGAATATTTTTTTCTATCACCACGAACCTAAGACTAATTGTAAGGTCTAAGGTGTTGTAACTGAGCACTTGGACTTATTGTCCTGTGTTAACGTTGAAAAATCTAATACGTTGAAAATGACGAATGATCGTAAGTCATTTTGAGCTTCGACAAATGAAGAATGAACACAAAGAAAAATGACGAGAACAAAATGTTTTATATGCATTCGTTGGCAGACGTGCCCATATTCTTATGTATGATGCCTTAATGATAAGGTATTCGTGCTACGTTGTTATGTATGATGCCTTAATGATAAGGTATTTGTGCTATGTTGTTATGTATGGTACCTTGATAAATAAGGTATTCCATACTACGTTGTTATGTATGGTATTCCATGCCACGTTGTGCCTAAAATACCTGGATATCGAGCTTGATCAGCTCATTTACATGGTGTTGGGATCTCCAGAGATTAAGTGAAAAGTTAGACGTTGAAAGTTGAAGTGTTCATGCATTTGTTTTCAAAAGATGGTGATCGGGTATGAATCCCAGTGATAGACTACTTGTTTATTTATATAAATGTATATGTATATATGTTTTCTTTTGTGTCGCGCATGTAGTTATCGTGTTAAATCCATATATTGGTTTCTCACTCTTGCATTATTCTATTTGGATTTTCTCTATTGTGCTCTATATTGGGGAGTTCAGATGAACCGCTCAAGGGATATGATGTATACAAGAAGAAGGTTCCTTAGTTTGGGGCATGACGATGTTTATTTGCTACTATTATGTACATCTTATAGGTGTGACCAGCTTAGGTTTTATTTTTCATATGTTGTTGTTTTTCAATAAGAACCTATACTTATAAAGGTCCAGGTGTGATAACTGATGAGGATGCGATATAGTTGTATGATGTTACACACACACACACACACACACACACACACACACACACACACACACACACACATATATATATATATATATATATATATATATATATATATCCATATATGGTTATACTTACGTTGTTGTTGTGGTTGTCAAAAAGAAAAAGAAAAATTTATTTATCACCGTCAAATTACTTTTAATTTATTTCCGCACATGTTTACAAGTAATGCCCGATGGGGTTGTTAAATTAGTGGTATCAGCGCTGGTCGAGTCTTTCGGGATCTTTGGGAAATAGGTCTGTTGTGTTGATGTTATGTATTCTCAGATTAAGTCTTGTTTGAATTACTTCTTAGAAGTATTGTATGTGAATACATAAGTACGTGTTTCATTTCCTGGTTACGGTCTAACTGATTTTGTCTTGTAGGTCAGTTATGGAACTAGCGCCAGAAGGTGGACGTGGACGAGGACGTGGACGCGGTCATGGAAGGGGTCGTCGAGGTGGTCCCATTGGCAGCCGTGGCAACATGAACGAAAATTATGATGATGGAGTAGATTATGCGGCTCAGGTGATGGAACATGTGGCAGCTGTGATTGCAAATTAAACTGCATCTATGAATGCCCCGAATTTGCAAGCTGCGGAAGGCAAGGATCTTATTGCATTTCAAAGCCAAAATCCTTCACAGTTTGGTGGGGATGCTGACCATGAGAAAGCTGATTTATGGATTCAGGAACTGGAGAAAATATTTGGGATGGTGGTCACTCCTGCAAAGGTTAGGGTTACCTATGCTGCTTTCCTACTGATAGGAGATGCTAAGTTCTGGTGGAAAGGTGGCAAACAACTTCTGGAAGCTGATCATCAAGAGATTACCTGGATCGTTTTCCGAACTGCATTCATGGACAAGTATTTTCCAGAGAGCATTTGGATCGAGAAAGAACAAGAATTTCTGGGGTTACAATAGCGAGACTTATCTGTGGGGGAGTATGCGGCGAAGTTTGAATCATTTGCCAAATACTTTCGTTTCTTTCAAGCACAACCCAATGAGAAGTGTGAGAGGTTTGAGGTAGGACTGAGATTTGAGATTAAAGAGTCGGTCTTACCTTTGCAACTCCGAACTTTTCAAGCTTTAGTTGAGATGAGTCGGAAGATTGAGCAGATGAGGAAAGGAAGAAATGATAAGGGGAATGTAGGAGGACCATCTAGATCCATGGATCAATTTCAGAATCAGGGGAGAAAAGTAAGTGCATAGAAAACCTTACTTCCGACACGTAGGGAAATGACCGGAATCAACAACAATATCGTCATAATTCTTCTACATCGGGAAATGGAGGCCAAAGGAAACAAAACTAGGGTCAAATTAGGAGGTGTTACAAATGTGGGGACTTAAATCACATGGTTGATAAATGCCCAGTGAGGGGAATGAAGTGTTTTAATTGTGATCAAGTGGGACATCTGTTGAGAGATTGCAATGCCCCAAAACGTGGACCAGTTGTTAGCAATTCCAGAACTAATAAGCCGACGACTACGGGTAGAGTTTATAATGTGAGCTGAGCTGAGACTTAAAACTACGACAGTAAAATTTTAACTATACTTTTAATTCATACTCAACGCATTCTTTCATTTCGATAGATCGTTTTTCGAACTGCATTCATGGACAAGTATTTTCCAGAGAGCGTTAGGATCGAGAAAGAACAAGAATTTATAGGGTTATAACAGCGAGACTTATCTATGGGGGAGTATGCGGCGAAGTTTGAATCGCTTTCCAAATACTTCCGTTTCTTTCAAGCACAACCCAATGAGATCTGGAAGTGTGAGAGGCTTGAGGCAGGACTAAGATTTGAGATTAAAGAGTCTATCTTACCTTTGCAATTCCGAACTTTTCAACTTTTAGTTGAGATGAGTTGGAAGATTGAGAAGATGAGGAAATGAAGAAATGATAAGGAGAATGTTGGAGGACCATCTAGATACAAGGATCAGTTTCAGAATCAGGGAGAAAAGCAAGTGCAGAGAAAACCTTACTTTCGACTAATAGGAAATGACCAGAATCAACAACAATATCTGTGACAGCCTAAACCCAGCATCACATGGTTAGCCAATTGCGGAAATATTTCTGATTTACAATGCTGGTTACTTTCAGAAAGTATCATTTTCTCGATGGATGAGTACACTAAAAACAGTAGTTATTATTTTTTTTTTTGGAAGGATGAAACAAGATAAAGGTGATGAACACTCAGAACATGAATTGAAGACAACATATATATTCATATTCATATCCCAATGAGAGCCGAGTTCCAATACATAAGTTAGGGACTTATCAACGGCCATTGCAACAAAATTAGAAATCTAGAAGATACAACTTATAAGAGAGTTAGTAAAGACACATGGAAAGAGGGTCCGGAACCACATCCAAAAACCTAACTCTAAAAAGTCAGAAGACGGAAGACTATCCACAAAACGCTCCGAACTGGTTACTGACACTGGCTGCAAGTAAGGTCTCCACAAATGCTCCCACGTGACGAGACATCAGGTAATGGATCTATGACATCGCCGCCCTCATGTACGGAATCGACGTCGTTGTCATGATTCATAACATGATACTCTGGCTCATCCTCCTCCATGACCTCATAGAAGTCCTCCTCAGGGTCCTCCTCAGGATCCTCCTCGGGATCTTCCTCAGGGTCCTCCTCTATCGGTGCTGCCTGCTCAACGTTCACAGGTGGTGGCTCGTGTAGAAGTCAGTTAGCTCGTAGTGCGTGAAGGTAATACCAAGTCAGAGGCAGAGCAACCCTCCTAGTCTCCATGGTATGGCTCCTACGGATTGGGTCTCCTGACGATTTAAATCGGTTGTGGTGATTGCTCTGTGGTACATGGCAGATGTCGCCCCTGGATGTATCAGCCATGCCCTGGCATTCTCTGCGTCGTCGAAGACCTCGGTCTTCGACATTGTCCACAAGTGGGATATTGGGATCCATCTGAACTTATATACATACGGCGATACCAAAAAGGAAGAGAGAATAACAAGTAGAAATGAAAGAGTGAGATACCGACAACGAATATATCACACAACAACCATACACATGATACATACAACACATTGGCATATTAACATTTTAACATAACTCATAGGTAAACAACAAGTATTATTTCAGTGGGTCTCATACCCGAATCAATCAATTTTATAAAGATAATGCATGACACTTGAATCATCAGGCTCTAATCTTAATCTCATGAGATACCATCACCATTTTATCATTAAGTAAGAAAGAGTTGATCTGGTTCGTATGCCGCATTGGCAAGTTGTCTCCGTCACCTCATGTACCCAGATCAACACCATCACGAATCCCTTATAACGGCCATTCGGATGTATACATCATCAAATAACACATCTTAAGCGGGTATTCGGTAACTCAAGCACGTCTGCCAAGGGAAAATGCATATGAATAAAAGACTTTTCATTATCGAGACTTTTCTTTGTGTTCTCTCTTTTCCGCTGTCGAAGCCCAAAGCTAACGACTATTCACAATTTTCATCACTTGAAAATCAATGCCATAGGACGCACAGTCCGAGTACTCAATCACAACACCTTAGACCGATGCCGCAGTCCAAGGTTGTGGTCGTAGAAACAATTATAATTTTATCCATGTTTTATTTCAACATGATAAGGACTCCTAGCCCATAACAATGAAATTAGAACACACAATCCTCAATTCCAAGATTTCGACTCCTAACCCGTAATATCATGATTAGGACCCTTGGTCCATAATTCTTGACACGGATCCTAGATCGCGTGCTTATAACTGAATACTAGAGGCGAGGTCTCGCGAACTAGATTCTCTTTCACATGTGCTTACTTTTCGCTCAGTGAAAATCAAAAACCAAAACAAAACCTCGGTCACCTATCCAAGTAACCGAAACGTTTCTAAATCATTTAGGAGAAAATATTTTCCTTTACAAATTCTTTTATAAAACATTTGGAAATTCGTTTGCTTTTGAAATCCTTGATGGAATAAGGTCAAATATTTTGAAAGGGGTTTTTCCTTCATGAAACACATAGTTCAAAAAGGTTTTATCTCGTGCAAACTTTGGATCATAAAAAGGTAGTTTCTATTGACTTAAAAACACTTCAACGTTCTTTTCAAAACAAGAATCTCATTCTCTTGAAGTAAGCGTTTTAAACAAGGAACTTTTATAAATGAAACCAATACTTCAAAGTTCTATTCAAGGCTTATTAAGGCTTTTAATACTTATAATCATTGTGCACTGAGACTCAAGTCCAAGCTCTCAAACTTCAATCAACAGTAATATATTCTCAACAATAATATCACAGTTAATGACAGTTCATCACATATATACAATTCACAATACTTTAAGGCAAGTAATAATCAACTTCAAGTAATAATCACAATAGTTCAAGTAAAAAAGTCATTCAAGTATTTGCTCCATATCATAATAATATTCAAATCACTCAAGTAAGCACATACACACATGCATATAATCATTGAATATCCATAGGCAATCCCCTCTTACTTTACTCGTGAAGGTAAGAATATTAGATGCTCGATGAGGTATGTCACGAACGTCCTCGTTTCCTCCACGATGGAAGTCTAAGGTTATGAACACAAAATCACAAGTTAAAATCAAACATGAACACTAAACCACAAGGAATAGGTTCGGCCAAGACTAGAGGGGTTAGAGATTCCCGAAAATTATACAACTCATGGATTTATGATCCTTAAGTGTTAGGAGTTCATAAACAATGTTCATTTAACAAAGTTGAATTAAAATCCCACTAAGTTATAAACTTAGGGTATTCAGCCAAGGCTAGTAAAGTAGGTTAGCATTCACTAAACTTTCCAATCTCTTAGGTTTAGCATCCATATGTATTAAGGATCTCAAAACCATGATCATTTTGGAAAAATAAGAACAAAGTATCCTAAGTCCATAACCTTCTAGGTTCGCCTTTCATAGGATCTATAGTCTAGAAATCTTTAAACTTTCCAATCTCTTAGACTTATCATCCAAATATATTAAGGAGCTCAAGTCCATGGTCATTTTGGAAAACAATGGAAACTTAAACATTCTAATCTCTTACACTTAGCATCCAAATATCTTATGGAGCCCAAGTCCATGATCATCTTGGAAAACAATGGAAACTTAAACATTCCAATCTTAGACTTAGCATCCAAATATCTTATGGAGCTCAAGTCCATGATCATCTTGGAAAACAATGGAAACTTAAACATTCCAATCTCTTAGACTTAGCATCCAAATATCATATGGAGCTCAAGTCCATGATCATCTTGGAAAACAATGGAAACTTAAACATTCCAATATCTTAGACTTAGCATCCAAATATCTTATGGAGCTCAAGTCCATGATCATCTTGGAAAAATGAAAGTAATACATCCTAGTTTTAATAACATAGAATAAACAAGTTAGGAATCCTTAAACTTTCCAATCTCTTAGAGTTAGCATCCAAATATCTTATGGAGCTCAAGTCCACGATCATTTTGGAAAAATAAAAACTCAAACATCCTAGCACCTAAACTCTAAGTTTCGGCCATCGTAGGATGATGAGGAAAATATTCTTTGTTTAACAATAACTCTTAGGTTTAGAATCACAATGTATTAAGAGTTCTAAATCCATGATCAATACTTGGAAAGTTGAAATATAGTATCCTAGGCTTACTTATTCTTATTTTCGGCCATCATAGGTTCAAGCTATCAAAACTTCCAAGATTTATATATTCAAGATCAAGGGATAGTTAGAAACTCAAACACATGATCATATTCCAAAAGTTGAAACAAAAACTTCCTAGGTCACACATGCAAGCATTCGGTCTTCATTGGAAGAGATGGATAGAGATTTTTGTTTTACACATCCTCTTAGTATGTTAATATATAAGTTAATACAAGACTATAGAAAGTGATTTCAACTCAAAAGGAGTTTTCTACCATTTTAGAGAGTTTTAGAAGTTTAAAGCATATAAAGAACACATAAAGTAAACTAAGAAATAAAAGATGAAACTTGCAAAAAGATTCATATGAGAGCATTACCCTTAGTATAAGGAAGAACTTTAATGAGGAACTTAAGTAGAAAAGATGAATAAAAACTAAAGCTTTAAGAGCTTGAACTTTCATAAGAAAGAAGAAGATGAAGGTTTAATGGAGGTCGAAGGAGGAAGATGATGAAGTGAAAATTAAAGGGGGTATATATAGAGAGGGGAGAGTTCCACAGCTCCAAGGGGAAAGAGGGAGAGCTTGTTGAGCAAGCTTGGTAGTTTAATGCTTGATTGGATGGAGGAAGAGAGAAAAATGAATTTTTGGATTAGAAGAGTATTATAATTTGAAAAGTTTGATGATTACACTTTTAGAGTGTGTCATAGCCTCTTCCATCATGTATCCTTACATCTTTTATGTTACGTAATCTGCTCCAATTGCACCGGTTGTATTTCCGATCGTAATTCTTCGGCGTTTTCGCCCGAATAAAATATTTTATTTTATTTTTGAACGAAAATTTTCAAAATAACCAAAGTTGAAGGAAACATAATAAAAACACTAATTGTCTAGTTCGCGGGTCAAAATTAGGTTTTCTTCACAGTAAACTTGTACCGGTAGTGAAAAGGCCAGACGGCTTCGTCTCGAATTTTCAACCAAATTTTTACCATGACTTCATATGATATAACAACACAAGAAAATGATTTTAGTTTAATTAAAATCATCCTCTGAGTTTTATCTAAAATAAACACATTTAAATATGTATTTAATGCTATAGAAATATAGGAAAACAGGGTGTTACAATACTACCCCTCTAAAAAGAATTTCGTCCTCGAAATT